>CATKHJ010555327.1:0-21829 GCA_949750685.1 Vernicia montana | reverse complement strand
AATATTATTAGGTTGTCATTAAAAAAAAATAATATTAAAAATCTCAAGTTATAGTATAAACATGTATTATGTTATAATTTACTGGTTTATGTGTTATATTACTATTATCTAGTTCATATGTAACATTATTAATAATATTTTGTACATGCGGTGAGTTTATAAAATTTATTTTCCATAAATTTATGGATTATTTTCCTCTTATTTAGTATGATATCAGTTAATGCCTATGGAATACCAAATTTCTCATACAAAGCACACGCGACATTATATCACATTTCCACTTGAAAATAATTAAAATTGAAACTACCATTAGCAGACAATTAGCAATTTTACAATATACAATAACCTATAGATGTCATCAACTATATAATTAATTATATAATTTTTCTTTAATACAAGGGGCTAATTGATATATAGGATTTTTTCTTATATGATTATGACTTAATGTGATTAGGAAATTTCTTATCTAATATAATATATTATATAAAGTGGACTCTACTAGTATTATATTTCACTTATTTTTAATTAATATAGATTATAACACTTAAAAATATCTAACATTTCATTTCATTTTTTTTTAAAAGTTTTTATTTGGATAAAAGCTTCTAGTTTGGCTTCATTTATTCATTCCCAAAATAAAACAAAACCCATCAGATTGTCCAACAATAAATGTGCAGCAATGAGTGTGTGTGCCATGTGGAGGCAAGAGGGAGGATGTAGCAGTGGAGATGAAGGTTTTCAATTAAGGGATGTGGAAAATAAAGTTGTGCAACAAATGGTAAGAGACAGGCACGTGTCCCATACGGTGGGAATTGCCAATAAATTGACAAGAGACAGTGGGGCGTTTGTTTGTAATTAAAAGTTAGTGAAGGCTTATGTTTATAATTTTTTTAAATATGAGCGTATTTTTCTAATATTTTTTAATTTTTTATATATTTCTGTAAAATTCCCTACATTAAATTGCTTGAGCAAAATGAAATCTTCTAGAAGCAAAGAGCCAAACAGTTCTGGCTCAGTGAAGGAGATGCTAACACCCGTTTTTTCCACACTATGGCATCTAATAGGCAAAAACAAAACAAAATTGATAAATTACAAGATGATAATGGGGTGTGGTGTGATTGGCAACATGGGCTTGAGGATTTAATGACTGGGTATTTCAATAATTTGTTTGCAATGGAAGGGTGTGGGAGTGATGATTGTTTTAATGTTGTAAGTACTTCAATTTCTTCTTCTCAAAATGAATTCTTGCTTGCTCCGTTTACTGAGAAGGAAATTAAGGATGTTGTGTTTGCGATGCATCCTAATAAACCTCCTGGACCTGATGGGATAAACCTAGCTTTTTTTTAGAGGTTCTGGAGTATTGTGGGTAAAGAGGTTAGTGCTGCATGTCTAGGTTTTATTGCTAATTGCTCGTTTCCACAGGGGTTGAGTGATACTCAGATTGTTCTTATTCCAAAGAAGAGTCAAGTATTGTCTATGGCGGACCTTCACCCAATCACATTGTGTAACGTCGTGTACAAGATTGTAGCAAAGGCTCTTACCAACAGACTAAAATAGGTTCTCCCTTCTGTAGTGTTAGAATCGCAGAGTGTCTTCGTACCAAGCAGGGTAATTACTGATAATATCTTTATATCTTATGAGATTTTGCACTTTTTAAACCGCAAAACCCAAGGGAAGGATGGGATAGTTGCACTTAAAGTTGACATGGCCAAGGCTTATGATAAAATAGAATGGTGTTTTTTGGAGAAGTTAATGTTGAAAATGGGGTTTGATTACCGATGGGTTAATTTGATAATAGTCTGCATTTCAACAGTGCGGTATCATATTATTCAAGATGGCAAAGAGATTAGGCCTATTATTCCATCCAAAGGACTTAGGCAGAGGGATCCTCTCTCCCCCTACCTCTTTATTCTTTGTGCTAAATCTTTAAGTGCTTTAATCAGAGTTAGAGAAGCGACTGGACTAATCCACGGGTGCATGATTGCTAGGGTGATCCATTGATTTCACATCTCTTTTTTGCTGACGACTGCTTCTTATATTTTTGGGCTAATTCTTCTGAAGCTCGGGTGATTAAGGAGGTGCTTAACGAGTATGGTAAAGCTTCTGGCTAGTGGGTAAATTTTCATAAATCTTCAGTTACGTTCAGCAAAAATGTTAGGGCAGATATGAGGAGGCAAGTTTGTGATGAATTGCATGTTCATGGCACAATTGATCATGGTTCTTACTTGGGGTCTCCCTCATTGGTTGGGAGGGGAAAGAAGGTAGCTTTTGATTTCATAAGAGATAGAGTTTGGAGCACACTGCATGTTTGAAATAATAAACAACTTTCCTAGGCTAGCAAAGAGATTCTGCTAAAAACAGTGGTCCATGCTCTTCCCAACTTTTACTGCCTATCACTCTATGCAAGGATATTGAGAGAATGATGAATTCATTCTAGTGGGGAAGTAATAAAAATGGAGGTAAAGGAATTAATTGGATGAAATGGGAGCTTTTTTGCAAGCTAAAAAAATATGGAGGTTTGGGCTTCAAATAAATCCACAAGTTTAACCTCGCAATGCTCTGTAAACAAGGGTGGAAGCTCTTGAAGGACTCTAACACTTTAGTTGCGAAGTTGTTTCGAGCAAGGTACTATCCTAGATCTTCTTTCTTAGATTCTGAGTTGGGTCCAAATCCCAGTTTTGTCTGGCGAATTATCTTGGCATCGAAGGATTTGATCAGCAAAGGTAGCAGAAAACGTGTAGGAAATGATAAGTCTATTTTTGTTTCTCGAGATCCTTAGTTACCAGAGACAAATTCAGGCCATATTTCTACTGCATTGGGTGAAGAGTATAAAGAAGTTTGAGTATGTGACTTGATGATCCCTAGTGAATGTTGATGGGACAAGCATCTGATAGAGGATATGTTTAATACAAGGGATAAGGAACTGATCTTTAAAATTCCTCTGAGTATTAGAAGTGTTGATAACTGCTGGTATTGTATTGCAGACCAGAAAGGGGTATTCTCAGTAAAAAGTGAGTATCGATTGCTTTAAAGGCCTATTGAGGATAGCTTAATAGAGGTTTGGAGTAAAATCTGGAGGCTGAATATTCCTGCCAAGGTTAGGAAGTTTTTATGGCGTGTGGTGAAGGGGTGTCTTCCAACGGCTGATGCACTTAGGAGTCGAATGGTTCAAATTGATAGTTCATGTCCTGTTTGTTCGCAGGATGGTGAATCTGTTACACATCTATTTCTGGGTTGTCTTATAGCTAGGGAGTGTTGGGCTCTCTAACCACGTGTTTGTAGGCATGTATGATTTATTCAATGACTGGTTGGTTAATATATTCCGTTGTTGTTCTCTGGATGACTATTGTTTGGCTATTATGATCTGCTGGTCTCTCTGGAATAACAAAAATAATATAGTTTGGAAGAATACCAGGTCAACAGCAGCCAAGATTCTGAATATAGCAGGTAGAACTATGTTTCAGTTGAGTGAAGCTAAAAAATGCAAGAAAAGGGCTGAAGTCTCTAAGAATAATTAATGCAATGGTTCCACTCGATGGGAAAAGCCTGACATGGGGTGGGTAAAGGTTGATGTCGATGCAGCACTTTTTGCCCACTGTAACTCCATTGGGATTGGCTCTGTGCTCATAGGACATGATGGTGAGTTTATTGTAGCTCGATGCAACCTTGTGGATATGAACCTCACACCGAAGGAAGCAGAAGCTATGGGGCTACGTGAGGCTCTCTCATGGTTAAAGCACAGGAATCAAAATCATGTAATTGTGGAGATGGACTCTCAGTTAGTTTTCAATGCTTTACATTCTACTGTTAGTAATAGCTCCACTTTTAGCTTGTTGATTGACGACTGTAGAGCTTTGGCTCAAAGTCTAGGAAACTTGAAGTTCTCCTTTGTAAAAAGATCTGTGAACTTAGCTGTCCACACCATGGTGCGAGCAGCATGTTCTATGTCAGATTTGGGGGTTTGGGACCATGGTCCTCCCCAATTTCTATTGTCATGTTTGGCTTTTGATTTTGTTTAATGAAATTTCTCTATGATTTCCTAAAAAAAAAAAAAAAATCATCTTGCTTATAAAAAAAAAAAAAAGGAAATCATTCTAATCAGTAGATTTTTAATTTTTGGATTATTACAGGCTTTACAGCCTTTTGTAAGAAAAAGTTAAGACTAATAGATGATCATGCAGCTTCGTAAATCACTTAGAAAGCTACAATGAGATTGACAACTTAATTTTAATTTTTTTTTTAACTTAATTTTAATTATTTATCATAACAGAATTAAACATATAATTAAAATTATAAATTAATTCAATAACCAATAAAATTAAGCATTCCTTATATACTTTATTTTCCAAAATTGCTTAGAGGATCCAGTTTGAAAATTTAGTTTTGGCGAGTTGCATACTTACATTGGATAAATGATTTTAATTAACTAACCTTGTGTTTAATTATGTCTTATATGGCTGGAATATGCCTTTTTACCCACTACTTATATATTGCTCATGTTGTATATATATATATAATATATAATCCTAAAATTAATATAAACACATACACAATTTAGGAATTCTTGGTTCTCTTTATTTTATAATTATATTACAAATGCTTAATTGGTATGCATTTATATTAATTTAGGATTACATATTATATGTAATGTTGGTAGCATAATTCATTACTCACACTACTGTTTTTGGGTTTATAAGGTGAGAAATAGAATTTGATTTTTTTTTTGGGAAATATCATGATTTTTCATTTATATAATAGAATAAAAATTTAAATTTAGAATAGTTTAGAATGGAAACAAAGAATTCATATAGCCAATCTAAATTAATTTTGGGATTAAGGCTATAATTGAGTTGAGTTTTTATATTATTTACTTTCATATTCTTTAATTTGTGCTATAAAATATTTTGAAAATATAATTATAAAAAATGAATGAATAAAAAAATTAAATAGAGAAAAATAGAAAAATGTTATAAATAAATTATTATATGTGAATATTACTTACACATTCTTGAGTATGTATTTTAGAGAGATTATAGTATAGGGCTATTTCAGTAATGTTGTATACACTAAACCCTAGTTATTTCTCTATATAAGGGAAGTTAGAGTTAATCTAATAATAAGAGTTTGAAACTCATTTTCTCTCTACATATTTTTTTTTCTATCTCTCTTTACTTTATTGCATTATATTCTTATTATCTTTGATCCGCTGTGCTAATAAGTTGATTTACAACACGTTATCAGTACGAATTCATTCTACTATTTTTTTTAAGCTACCCTTACAAAATCTATATATTTCTTGTTAACGTTGTGTATATTTCTTGTTAGAGGGCTATTTTTTTTATTCGATGGATTTGAGCAACGTTGTGTATATTTCTTGTTATTCCACTTGACTGAGCTCTACAAAATCTATATATGACAAAATCGCTTGTTTGTTCATAGGCTTGTTTTGATGGACAAAGTCTATATTGCCATTATTTAATTGTGTTTGTGTTTCAAGATTTTTTTTTTTTTTTTTTTGAAGATCTATTAGAAATACTTGATTTTGGAGTTGACTTGCATGTGATGATGATGTCTTGTTCATCAAGACCTATGCAAGCAAAACAAAAAGCAATTCATCAATTTTCCGAGGTGAAAATCCCATGGTTATTATTATTTTTTTTATGAAAATATTATTTGATGTCATTTAATTTTAATTAAATAAACATAGTTCCTGAAGAACTTGTATTCTAAAATTCTTGTAAAATTAAAATAAGTTCCTGAAGAATTTGTATTCTAAATTCTAGTTCCATAAGAACTAGTATCATCTGTAGTTTATTAAGAATTTGTATTCCTATAAAATTAAATAAATTAATACAATTCCTGAAAAACTAGTATTATCAATAGTTCTTGAAAAACTAATTAAATAAATAAATAAAATATAAAATTCCTGAAGAACTAAGTATCCTAAATTTATGGTACACTGATATTCTAATTTGTTAAAGAACTGATATCATATGTTCCTGAAAAACTAAATAAATTGTCTATAAATTTTTGGAAGACTGGTTTAATTATGATACTATTCTTTTTAGAATACAATTCAATCATGTTTAGAATTACTTCACAGCTGAAATTGTGTAATGATAAAGTTACAGAACATAATATGCAATAGAAGACATATACTATTTTTATGCCTCTAACATGCTCCTATAACAGCAGTATAGAGAGCGAAAATTTACAAAATGCTTAATTTATTACTTGTTTTCTAATGGCTGAAAAGAACAATGATTTGCTAATGAGAAATCATCAAGTTAAACCCACTGGTACAACAACAATCCCTAAAGTGAATATTGTAGATAACTAAAAGTTAAAACTCAAGAGTGAGGTACATTTGGTAGATCATGAAAATTCTGAAAGAGTAATAACCCACATAGAGGATACAATTCAACTCAATATGTAGACCTCCTGAAGAAGTAATTGGATATGATTTTGCATTTATTATTATTATTATTATTATTTGGATTATGTTTTGTGCATATAATTTACGAATTATTTTGTGCGTATTATAAATTTATGAATTGTTTCGTTATTATTTTATCCTCAATATATATGAAAAATATGTTGCGTTGAACATGTAGTTCAAGCATTGAACATGAAGTTTAATAATAAAATCTTGAATGTTTGATATGACACGTCATTATGTATATTATATATACTCTCCTTTTACAACTTGTATATGGATATAAGTCTAATATTTCTCATATGCAAGTTTTTTTTTTTTTTTTGTGCCATGTATGTACTAATAATATCACCTCAATGTGTGAAAATAAGTCCACAGAGAAGACTTGAAATTTATTTTAATGAGGCACATTTCCTGATATTAGGAGGAGAGAAAAACACTTGTTAGTGCTAAAAATGTCGAGAAATTTCTTGGAAGGAAGACTGTTTAAGCATTTTTGATCTATATACAAGTCAAAGTGAACTAGAAGTTCAGAAAATAATACAATTGCAATAATTGCAATTCAATTGCCAAATGCATTTATAGATGCTAAAAGAGTGACAAAGTTTCATATTTCAGCTGCTAATACCTTAGTAAGGGTTGTGGTTCCTATTAAAAATAGAAAATCAATCAAGCTCAACACACACCAGAAGCTTGGATAGTAAATTGGAACTAAAGATAAAAATTCGCAGAAAATGAAAAAGCAGCGTCACTAAGAAAATTTCATGAAGAGAAATCTCTTGAAGAGGAAGATCTCAGTTAAAGAGCTATAACCAATTATGAGACATAGACTGAGACAACAGAACAATTAGATCCTCCAGATATGGCTCCTGGAGTTGATGATTAAATGAATGAAAATTACGAGATCTCAATTAATTTTGTGATACAGGAGAAAGATTTTATAGAAACTTATTTATCGTCGACGATGAATTTACCTTAACAGTAGCTCTTGCTTTTTCAAGAGACAATTTGGATCCAAAACTTATGAATATAAATAAATGTTAGCATAGACATGACTGATCATAATGAAAAGAGGCAATTCAGGCCGAACTAGACTTGTTATTTAAACGCATGGTATTCAGACTTGTTATGCTGACTCCTTAAAATGTGGAATCAGTTGGGTATAAAGGGGTGTTTGTCCGAAATCGTAATGAGAATAATTGTATTAAAAATTTTATCTCTTGATACAAATGTAATTCCCAAATTAGCAAGTTTTGCATTGCCATTGATTTTTGTTTTCAAAATGTTGCTCTGCTTTTATATAGAAGTGTGGATTTTTCCTGAGGAATTAATAATCATAGCAAACCAAACTCGATATCTGCACTTTCTAAAGTCGCTTTTCCTTGTACAGTTGTACTTGAATTTCTTCTTTTTTCTTTTTAGGTAAATTTGGCTTTAATCGAATTTCAGATTTTTTAGCTTTTAAATACGGCTCCAAAAACATGGAATTGAGGCTTGTTCGTCGGTTACTTGCAATTTTATTTCATGGGTTTGGGCGTGTCTGCTCATTGTGCCCCAGAAAATAGGTGCAAGAGATTTTCTCCCCAAGCTTGCCTCTCTCTCTATATCAATAAATTATGGGTAAAATATTATTTAGTCCCTCAAGTTTGCTTAAAATAATTACTTCGACTTTGTGGTTTGAAAAAAATTACTTTTTAATCTCTGAAATTTAATTCCGTTACACTAAGTAGTCATTTCGTTAATTTTTTCTTATATTTCCATTAAAAAAATTAAAAAGAAAATAAAAAAAATATTTTTTTAATTCCTAAAATACCCTCTTCCTCCACCCACTTCAATACCAAAATCAAATTTGTGCGATTTCTCTTTAACTACATTTTGGACCAAAATCAAATCCAAAACACAACAATTAACTCAAAAATCTGAATGATTTCAAAAAAAAAAAAAAAAAAAAAAAAAACCTCCAAAATATCAATCTCTAGTCCTCTACACAAAACACAAACAATTGGCTCAAGCTTTCCAGGTACAAATTTCAACCCCAAATCCTCTCATTTTCTCTAATTTCTTCACAATAACCATAATCTAAATCCCAAAAACATCAAGCACCAGCACCACAAGCCACTCAAATTTTAGATTGTAACTCTTAAAGCTTCTTCTTCCTCCTCTATTAGTACCACCTGCTGCTGCTTCTATATTTGACCCAGATTGTGGCAGCGACAACCATGGTGAAGACAATTAAGTTGAGAAGATCATTCGCTGGGCCAAGGACGATGCTGCTCGTCTCGATCCTTCTCCACCGTCCGATGACAATGATACCTCTGACGGCAAGACCACAAGTTTACTAGAATGGCAATTAACAAATTCAAAAATATCAACAAATTTACCAAAATCAAATTTAACCAAATTTTAGCAAATCTAAATAATTAACAAATTTTAAAATCACTAACAAATAAAGAGAACAGACCCAAATGCACCGCCCAAGAGAGATTACGGCCGTCCACCAAAACCCAAAGTGCCACTTCCTCTTGGAGCTGTGATTTCACCACTAAGACCACGTGGTCGTCCATCCAAACCAAGAAATCCATTTGCTCTTATGTCTGCACCTAAGAAGAATAGTCCAACAGGAAGCGCAAAGCCTCGTGGACGCCCATCCAATAAAGCTAAGACAACAGTTGGTCCAGCTCCGGTTTCTCTAGTTCCGGCAAAAGGCGTGAAAAGAGGAAGAGGTAGATCACAAAAGGTAAAGCCAATGATGGCTTCAGTTGCTGGTCAGGCAATTTCCAACCATGCTGAGAAAATTACATAACTTTAGTTCCTATTTAAATTTAGTATTCTTGCTAATTTTCAATAAATTTTTCAATGGAATGTTTACATAGACCACTTTTTACAATAATATTCATTTGTGTATATTCATATTGGTCTAATACAACAGTTTACTCATCTTTTTTTTTTTTTTGGTGTGTGTGTCAATATGTGCGTATTTCATGCATATATAGCAAGTAAAATTGTAAAAATACAAAAATCTAAAATTTATAAAATTGTTGACTAATTTTGTGGATCTTTCTATATTTAATTTATATTATTGCTCTTGTGGTTTTTCTTTACGTGCATCAATCACAAACTATAAAATTCTATATTTTAATTTTCTTACTCCCTCATCTCTCATTGTAAAATAAGTTCTTCTATTAATGATATTTATTTTCCGAACCAATTGTGTAAATATATTATTAGTTATCCTATTTTATGTTAATTTGTTGAAATTCATAAGGCTTTGGGCAAATAAAATAAAAACATCTCTTTGTTTCTGTTGGTTTTGAATAAATTGAAACAAAAATATACTATTTCTGTTTCAAATTAATAGTCGTTTTAGAAACTTATTTTTATTTTAAATTAATTATCATTTTAGGAATTTTAGATAGCATTTATTACTCTTTTTCTAATTTTACCCTCATCACTATTAACAGAGTTTTGGTGAGAGAAAAAAAAGATGAATTTTAATGATAGTAAAATAAGGGTATATTAATCAATTTTAGTTAAAATTAAAGCTATTTAATGATTTCTTTGATTTTTGTGCAACTCTTTAAAACGTCTAATATTTTAAAATGGAGGGAGTATCAATCTATCAAGATTGTATTAACTAGGAACATTAAATTACTGTTTTTTCTTTGTCTAATGACTAAATTTCCAATGTCTTTAATGCTTGTCAAATGAGTTTGGAGGGCAATAAAAAAGAGAAGAGGAAAAACTTTTCACAGCTCTTTTACCACTCAACAGTAAAAAGGGTATATTAATCTTTTGCTTTAATTTTTATGGTTCTAACCAATTAAATTCTGGCCACACAAATTTATCCTTTTGGTTGCTATATTTTATTATTTTCTCCGTTCTAAAATAATTGTCATTTTAAGTTTTTGCACAAAAATTAAAAATTTATTAAATAACTTCAATTATAGTAAAAAATAACTTAATATGACTAAAATATCCATTATATTTTTATATCTCTCTTACTTTATTAATACTTTCACTCATAATAAATAAGAGTAAAATTAGGAACAATATCATTAATGCTTCATTGATTTCTTAAAATGACAAATATTTTAGAAAAAAAAATCTTCAAAAAATGACAATTAAAATAAAATGAAGGGAGTACTAACTAAATTTAACAATTTCTATTTACTGGTAAAACTAGGAAAAAATTAAACCACTTTTCCCTATTTCCCTGTCTATATATATATATATATATATATATATATATATATATCAAGTCATTCCTTGATTACTCCAAGTTAACATCATAAAGATCCTTAAGAAGACTGCTTGATGAATGCTCGTGTGACTCATCTTTACTTGGGATTGAAATTGAGGAGTCTATCCATGGTCCTTCCATTGATATGCTTCTTTGACCTTGACTATTTTGAGAGAAATTGGATATGTGAGTTTGGCTGTCATGTGATAGAATTTCGAAGGCTTTAAATCTCGCATCTTGGTCTATGGAACCACGCTTGATTTTTGGAGCTTGCATTGGAATTTTGCCTTCTACCATACTCACTACAGAAGACATTGATGGCCTTAATGTAGGAGATGGGTTAGTGCACAATAGAGCCAAGTTAAGCACTCTCATTGCCTCTTCTTTGGAGTAGTTTGATCCAAGACTTGGATCCACAAGTTCCAGAAGATTTCCTTGCTCTTGCAGCACATAGGCCTTCATTTACATAATAGAAACAAAAGATTTAGGTATCTAGATTGTGCATACTTTCCAAGTAAGAATAAATTATTAAATTTGCATATAAGAATTTATGGATGCAAAATTTGAATAATTTAGGCATGGTTCTGAATTCAACATTTTGCCTTTTTTTTTTAGTTGCAACCCAGCAATCTTGGAGAAAACTCCAGTACCGCATTGAGTAAAAACCTGTTAGTTTTTTTACTTTCTAGAAAGAAATTTCTATGATTTTGATTTTGGTATATAAAGAAAATTCATAATGCGAATGATACTCGATAAATATATAAATTTCACTTCACATGAGAAAGTTCAAGTTTCTTTGAATTTTCTAGCAGTCAATATACTCATCATGGTTTGTGCAGCGTAAATGTAAGATGTATATGATAAAACATTGTATATGAGAAAAATGCAATAAATATATTTACCCAATCAAGAAGATAAACAAACTCCTCCTTTGGTCTGTAATTGGTGTTGCTCTTCCCACTGACAATCTCTAAAGCAACAACTCCAAAGCTGTAGACATCTGCTTTATCTGTCAAGTAACCCCTCATTGCATATTCTGGAGCCATATAGCCTCTGCAAACAAATCAAATAGTTCCCAGAATGTTAACAAATTCATGTATCCTTTTTTTAGTCAGATTCAAAAAAAAAAAAAAAAAAAAAACATATAAATTGTTAAGAATCAATTCTATATTGGAAATATACACTAAAAATACATGGATATATAATGGTTTTGACTTGATTACCTAATTGGTTAGTTCTAACTTTTTAGCAATGATTGACAACTCATTAAACCCAATTCATTTGTGGGCTTAACCTATTTCCAATTCAAGTCACCTCTACCCTTTCAATTCAATTTCTATCATAAATTTTGCATTTTATATGCAATCTATGATCTGCATGTCCATAACATTTTATATGCATTCTATGATCTGCATGTCCATAAGAGAACTCACATTGTTCCAGCTATTCTTGTGCTGATATGAGTATTCTCTTCTTCATCAAGCTTAGCTAAACCAAAGTCTGATATCTTAGCATTTAGATCCTTATCAAGAAGCACATTAGTAGCTTTTATATCTCTGTGTACAATTTTCAGCCTTGACTCCTCATGGAGATAAGCTAATCCCTTTGCAATACCCAACAGTATCTTCTTTCTTGTTGACCAGTCCAACTGTAGTCGTTGATCCTCGCGACCTGATATATGGAAAGAGTCAATTCAGTGACGTTTTCATTCTAGAGATTTCAGAAAATGAAGTATGAAGCATTAGTAGTGCCATTACCAAAGAGCGCTCGAGCAAGACTATTGTTTTCCAAGTATTCATATACTAGCAACAATTGGTTTCCTTCAATGCAGCAGCCATACAGCCTCACAAGATTAGGATGTTGTAAGGCAGAAATCATGCCTATTTCATTCACAAATTCACGGTTCCCTTGCTTTGATTTGGCAGACAGCTGCTTAACAGCAATTACTGCACCATCTGAGAGCACACCCTGAAACCAAACAGGTTAAAATTTCAGCATATTTATGCCTTTTTAATAATAAATTTCAAGCATTGCTATAAATGCAGGAACTCATAATTACCTTGTACACTGGCCCAAATCCTCCCTCACCTATCTTATTTGATGCATCAAAATTGTTGGTAGCATGTTTAATTTGTCTTAAAGTGAAATAACCAGTTTGGAGATCAAGTCCGCGAAGTTCTGTAACAACAACAGAATCTCAAATCAGGCAGAAAAGACAATAAAATAATTACATGTGCAATTAAAAAATAATTTCCAGACAAGTACCCCAAAATTTGCATACTTCTTGTGCAATTATTCTTACCTTGATCTTCAGGCTCCCTTCCTCCTAAGTAACCTTTCAATCGGAGGATTATCAAGATCAACAAGACAAGTACTAAGGAAGCAGCTACAATGCCGGCAATAGCTCCAGCAGATAACCCCCCACCATCATCAACCTCAAAGTCTATAAGAAGAGAAAATACATGAATGACAAGTTCATATGACAAGTGAAAATCCTTCAACAAGAAATGAACTTAAACTTACTTGGTGTCACTGTAATGGCTGATATAAGAGGTCCATAGACACCTCTGTCTGGAACTGCAGTAGTACCTTTGCCTGTCCAGTAAAAATGTATCTCCAAAGTGGTACCATTGACCATTACATTATCAAATTCCTCGACAATGCCAATACCAGGTCCTCCAGCTTTCTCCATAATATTGAAATTGCTCAAAACTACATTTCCCTGTAGGAAAGAAGCCAATTGAGGATTTTCAAGCTTAACAAGAAGTTAATATAAAAAGGAACCAAATTATAGCTGGTTCCCATGAGGATTCAGACACAACATACAAAATCATCAAAAGAAAATTGCTAATTATGAAAATCATTAAACTCACTTGAATTGATACATCAAATATGCGCCTTCCAAGGCTGCTAAATGTCTGATTATCAGTATACATGATTTCAGCAAAGTGAAGCCGCACTTTATAGCTGCCCTGCCGCATACACAGGCCATAGTACTTGAGTGATTGAGGAGCAAGGCGGGCAGATGTGTAAAACTCAGGACTTGTCACACTTAGATTAAAATTATTTCCTGCTAAAAAATCAGCACTATCATCGCCAAGAAAAAGTCCAGTACTGCTAAAAGCCCATTTTTCTGCTACTGAAATAAAGGCAGATGCCCCCCCTGGATTTAAGTCTTCATCATAGTCATTATTCTCAAAGTTCATCTTCTCTCCCCCACAGTTTATAAACAAGGAATGGTCTGCATATATACAATCAATTCATTAGTAAATGCCTTCATAAGGTTCTCAAGTATTCCAACGTAAAATAATTAATGTTTAGTGGAAAAATAATGTAATATTTATCTACTCACGTTGGGGTTTTCCAGAGCAGGTAAGGTCCTTTTTCAAGCACCAAGAAATCCTACAAGTTGATATTTTGGTTGTCAATAATCTATATTTCCAATATGTTCATTTGAGGAGGTTTCAGTGGAAAAGGAACTTACTCGTTGTTCTCAGAAGATGAAAAGCCAGAAACTAAGTTCCTGTAACATGTCATAAATAAATTAGTAAATGACATAAAAGAAACAAGAGAACAACTGAAAAAATTAAAAAAGTTGTGCTTACACTTCTTGCTGCTGGCAACCGACCGAAATTGGACCTGAAAAATTGTTGTAAGATAAATCCCTGAAATGGTATGTCAAGTCAAGATTAATAGTGTTCTTGATTTACAAAAGCTAAAGAAATGGTAACTTATCTACATTCTATCAAAGTATGGTTAACTTTGCAACCAAATAATATGTAGCTTCATGACAGATACTTACATGTTTTTCTTACTGCTACGTATCCAATCAGGTACTGCTCCAGTCAGCAAATTATTAGTCAAAAACCTACAAGGATTGGGATTACAGGGGTAATTAGACAAGAAAACACTGAGAGAACTTGTTCATTTCAACATAGTAATCTCATTAACTTACATGAAATCTAGATTTGCTGAACTTTGACTAAAACTCTGAAAATTTTCTGGAATTATGCCCGTCAAACTATTGAAGCTAAGGTCTCTGCATTAATTAAAAAATAAATACATAAGGAATCATATATAAACAAAACAGATAAAATTATTGCCACTACTTAATATAGCAATGAAGTCAAGTTCATGTTTTTTCTGCCACTAATTTCTCAACGTTTGCTTAAAATCCAAGCATAGTTCAGTTCAATGATTAGTAGAAATTTACAATTCAGATTCTGTCAATAAAGCATCATTCAACCTAAATAAATGAGGGATCAACCCAATGCCAAATTTCACATTCATCTTTAATAATTCTTAATTTAAATCTATCCCATAATTTAAATCTATACCAGATAACAGAATAATATATGATATCATGTCAGTCACTTGTTACAAGAATATCATTATAAAAATAATAATAAAAGAAAAGAAATTCATATGATTAAGCACCCCTGTAAAGGTTTCTGTTTGAGAAACTTACAAAAGTTTTAAAGCTTTCATATCTCCAATGTAATCTAGGATTAAGCCAGTGATTGAGCAATTTCTCAGTACCCTAAAGACATTGAAATGTAACCAATCACAATGATTAACAGAATTAATAAGGAAAAGGTAGTTGAACAATGATAGTCAACTCACAATCTCGCCATTTGTGTCATTCCACTAAGATCAGGGAAATCTGAATTTGATCCACTCAAATCAGAAATTCTCCTGGAAAACAACATATGGCAGAAAAATCAGTTTTTCCATCCAGATAAAGACTTTAATGATTGTAACACAAAAATTGATAAGCAGCTTTTGCTCACAATTCAGTTAACTTTGTCAACAGTGATATGGTAGCAGGAATAGGACCCTCCATAGATGTTCCTTGCAAATCTCTGCAAAAGAAATAAATTGTCCTTAAGTATGCAAGAGGGAAAAAGAAAAAGAAATTTCAATTAGTTTTTCCTAGAGAAAAACATAAGCAGATAAATGGAATTAAGCATATACTCACAATCTCGTAATGCTGGTCCAGTTCTCTATAAATTCAGGTATTTTCCCTGATAATTGACTCCCATCTATCCTACTGCATTAAGTATTAGAAGTTCATGAATGTTTTAATTCCAAATGCTAAAATATGTGAAAAAAAATGTGCCACATTACTTCACTTACAAGTCAGTTAAGTTCTTTAAATTGCCAAATGTATCTGGTATCACTCCTGTGAAATTGTTTGCAGAAAGAAGGCTGCAGGAGAAACAAGCAATTGGTTGTCAAGTGTTTGGTAAAGAGCAGAAAAGACTAGTAAAGTGCAATACAAGGATGATCATAAACATGATGAAGACAGCAGTCATACAGTCTCTTCAAACTTTTTGAATTCCCAAGGTTTGGAGGGAGAGGTCCTCCGAGCAGATTATCTTCCAAGACCCTGCAACATCAAGTTCAAATTGTAAATCAAACATTGTAACTTAGTACCTGCTCAACTTGGCAAAGAGCTCTCTGTCATAACTTACAATTCCTCCAGTGTATCAATGTTGGCAATTTGCGGAGGAATTGGACCACTGAGACGGTTTGCCAGAAGGGACCTACAGGCATAGCAGCAAACACAAGTTTGCCAAATCAATTACTTGTTTGTGAATGAATGGCTTTATTGCAATAGAAAAGGTTCCTTACTAATAAAAATGAAAAGAACTTACAAAATGCGAAGGTTAGGGAGCCAAGCAAGACTTTCAGGTATCGTTCCATTGATATAGTTACGACTGAGATCACTGTCCAATATAAAAATGTTTCACATTAGTCATTAAAATAAAAGGATGTCAATTTGCCTTTAAGCTTTAGTAGCTAAGTTCTACTAAAGATGTTGGCAAGACTGTTTATTTCAAGGGAAAAAATAGAAATGATTCTGAGTCAGATTTTTATACTTTTATATTTTTATATGAACAGGTTCAGATAAAAGGTTCCAATGTACTAAACTCACATTTCATCTGAAAACTAAAACTATTGTTTATTCTTCTACCCTCTATAATTGGATAGGGTTGGATTCAGTACCTAAAGATACCTGACCCCCATCTAATACATCAGACACCAAATTTCTACCCAATAAATCTTCAAAACTCCCCAACTTTTTACTACTCATGAGACACAACTAATTCAAATCCTCTCTAAAGCACAGGAAACAAACACATAGCATTTCATTTCATTCAAAGCTAAATTTGCATAGAAAGGGAACAATGCATGTTTTACTTACAGTTCAACCAGATAAGTAAGGTTTCCAAGTTCAGTGGGTAGAACTCCAGTCAAGTTATAACCCTTCAGCTGACTGCCAAAGCATAAATAAATTAAATAGAATGTAAATGCTAAATAAGCATAATTCAATGCCAAAGCTCCATTGCCCATTCAGTACTTGCTATTGACAATCAAGTCTATGAATCAATAATCTATTAAACATTCTGTCTCTTTGAAGGAATTATCAGTGTTGCATATGAAAATAATGCACCCTCCTCTCACATTCATACTAAATTCATGTGCTTTGGTAAAAAAAAAAAAATAATAATAATAATAAATTCAAGTGTGGGTCCTACATAAATGTGAGAAGCCGATGTACTATTTTCATGCGCACCAAGTGCATTGTAGAACTAATTTATTTTCTGTGTATATCTGTATTACTAAAGGGAATACCAAGAGGTAAATGGAAGAAGCACATACATGTTAGTGACATGACAAACGTTGCCATTTTCAAATGAACAGTTGCACGTAACATTACTCTGAATTATTCTTGACGTAGTCTTGTTCCACTCTGCTTTACCACAAGAATCTTGGGCGATGGTCCAATGGCTGTTGTTCAATTTCCTAGATATTGTTTGAAGAATTTGCACTGTAAATACAGATCAAGAAATTTAATCAATTATGCATGACTAGCACAATAATGTCTAAGCAAAAACAAATATATTGATAATTTTTAATGATCATGCTACTTCTACTCTACTAATTTATCACCACAAAATTATTAACCACAAAAATAGTTCTTATACTGTTCTGCAATGTTCAGTGTTTATTAATGTTCACAAGCAGCGGGCCAAGCAGAAGAAATAGTGGCCCGGGACAGCTGTGATTTTGAGCCTTGCAAGTACTTGATCCAAAGGCAATGACTCGGATCCGTTACACCATTTTCCTTTGGATCAAGTACTTGCAAGGCCCAAAATCACAGCTGCCCCGGACCACTATTTCTTCTGCTTGACCCGCTGCTTGTCTAAGCGGCCTAAGAACCCTTCTGCAAAGACCTTCACGTCAAGAACTATAGTACCAACCTAAGGTCTAAATGGCTATAAATGTCATAAATACAGTACCATGTGCATATGCAGAAACTGGTAGCTCCAATCAAAATTTCCTTTTTATTTATTTATTTATTAATGGGCTCTAGATCAAAAGTCTGACCTGCATATAATTGAATCTTTACATCTTTGAAATAAGTTATATCACATGGTCAAAACTATCTTAATTTTTAATATATATTCTAAGATAGCCAAGTTTGACCATGCATGGTTTAAATGGTAGACAATATCCACACGGTTGATTTACTTCTTTTTCACACTATAATCTCAACTTGTCATCATCAAATACATATTCCTAATATCTCTTTTTCACCCAATAATTGAGAGATGATAGCAACCTATCCGAGAATCTAATGTCTACATGGGCCAATTGGTGCTTTTAAATTTTGCTACAACTCAGATAACTATTTTTCGGTTCAACCAAACCTTATATTGTGACTCTGAAGAATTGAATTTACAATTTCCTACACTATGCGACAGACCCTCAACTATCAAATTATATGCGACAGACACTCAACTATCAAATTATTTGTCTAACAATTGTAGGTAATTCTTTAAATCACACGATACAATAGAAAAGAACACATTTCACCCTGTGATGAAATTACTATTGTATATATTGATTACATCATTAATAATGAGAGGGACAAGTCAAAGCCTGGAAAATAAAAAGGACAGTATGAGTTGAAATGGGCCAAGGGGCAAAACAAGAAACAAGATAGGCAAACCAAAAATATCTGAATTGGAATATAAATCATTTATAATATTCTACAAATCATCTCTAATAAAATTGTTAATTACTATGAAAATCCTATTGAAATAATTTTCCCCTAGTGTTTCATAATATTGTTGACCTTCAAGAACTTGACATTACATGAACATTTCAAACGTTTCTTTGACTAGTAAAGCTATGACCTTCACATTTTGATTATTACAAAAACATCCCTAGCCATCTTGGACATGGACTATTATATATATATATATATATATATATATATATATATATTTTTAATATTTCATTTGCTTCCAACAAACAGTCTATTTTACATAAACACAATGCTTCCTTTTTGATAAAATTATAGTAATAATGCAACCATGTAGATAATGTCTCAAGTCTACACCAAAACAGTAGTGGGCATTCATCTGAGCCCATTTCTAATCATAGTTATACAGGAAATAATCATGCACATTTCATTTCCGAGTGCATGATTGGGTAAAAGAACAAGTATCTGTCTCATAATATAAATATTAAAGTTTAAAATCCGACAAAAAAAATAAAAGGTAAAATATTTTAATACAATAGTTTAATAACTTATGAGCACATAAGTACGTGTGTAGATCAATTAAAAATCCTTAATACATTATAATAACTCCCTAAATAACCATATGACTAAAATTAACAAGTGTCAATGCATAAAATAATCAACCCACAAAAAACAAAGGAATTTACACATAGAAATCAAGTTCTTGCATAGTATCATTTTGTTTGAACAAGTATTTGGCTTAACCGACATTGATTTTACTATTTTCATCTTTTATATATCATATACAAAAAATAAAAATATTTAATTCTCTAAAAAAAATAAATATATATATATTTACCCTAAAAGAATAAGGATTTTTTTTTATTTTTATAATTTCCATATATTTAATTTCTTGCCGACTAAAGTGAAGGCGAAAACGGAAAGTATTAAGTGTTGATTAATTAACATTTAAGAAGTCAAAAATAACAAATATGCTAAGATAATCCCCTTTTGACAATAAATTGGAACAGGACTTTCAGAAAATTATTTTCCTGGAAAATCAAATTCAAAATTATTCTGAAGTTCTAAACTGCTTTATATTCTCATTGATCGAACCAAATCTCGGTATTGACAGACATATTCTCAGAAAGCAAAAAGAGCATTTCTAATTAGAAACTGCTAAAATCAAGATGGAAACACTAACAAGATATTGCCCAAAGATCAAACTCAATTTTCCTATATATTGCCAATTTATGCTATCAATGTCACGCATTAATCATCAAAACAAAGAAAATTAGAGAGAGAGAGAGAGAGAAACAGGGGTTAGTTACTCTTCTGGGTTCCGAATAACAAAAAAAAAATATATAATTTTCTCTTATTTTTCCCTCAAATTCTCATCAACCAAACAAAAGCATGTCATTTCTGTGTTGGCATTTTTTACAACTAATAAATTAACCATTGAAATAACACTAAAAATAAACAAAATAAAGAAAACCCAGAAAGCAAAATCGTTTATTTTGCCAAAAATGGAAAGAAGTGTTAGTGATTATAATAATAATAATTTAGTACCTTCATCTAGTGGCAAGAGTTGAGCCTGAGATCCCAATTCCAAAACAAAGCAATCCAAAACTAAAACCCCAAAAAGAATAACAAAGAAAATCTTGAAAATTGATTGAACAAACCCCATGAATTATTGATTATTCTTCTCTAAAGCAACAAAACTCTTCTCTTTTGTTCTCCTCTGTTCTCCTCTGTTTTCTGAGGCAAAACAGAGAAGCCTAAACTGATCCTTAAAACAAGAAGAACAAAATGACAATAGTATAAATGGAGCGACACTAACAAAGAGTGTTTTATATAAAGAGAGAAAGAGAGGGAATAGAGTAGTTGCAGGGAAAATAATAGGAAGAATCAGAAAGTTGGATTTTGGGTTTGGATTTTTTATGAAGGTGCTGTCTTTGTTTTTTTATTTTTATTTTTTGAAGTAGTCAAAACCCAAAAAGGCCAATGGCATGCAATTATAATTAATTAACTACGTGTAAAAAAAAAAAAGAACATGACGAAAACAAAACTTGAATGCAAGGAAAATAGGAAATGTTCAAAACATTTGAAGATGGGAAACGGCAAATAAGAATAATCTAAACTTAAAAAGCGATAACACTGTGTTTTCAAAAACTGAAATGTTCAAAAAGAAAAGAAAGAAAAAAAGTGAAAATATAATTTATTTGTAATTATTTTTTAAAACTTGTGATTTGTATGTAAGGACTAAGGAGCAGTTAAGGGAAGGACGGACAGTGCCCTAAGCCGCCTAGGAGGAATGGATGTAATTAATATGAACGGACAGGAAAGACAATGCAAGCTACCTTTATGGGCCATTTGGGGTAGGCGTATTTTTTTTTTCTTTTTTGGAAAATTCTTTAATCTTCTTTTGGTAAATAAAAAAAAATTACATATTTTGAATATTTTCACATCAAAATAATGTAGGCAGATTTTAAATAGAGGAAAAGGAAAATAATTGCTGTATAAGATATTTTCAGTTTTCAAGATAATCCCCTCCTCAAACTAATGTGCTTTAGAGTATAATAGAAACTTGGAAAAGATTTTAATTACACCTGCTATACACATTTCGTCTAATGAAAAAAATTATATATAGATATAAAAAAAAATATTAGTGTCTTTACAATGAGAACAATAATAAATATATTCGTTGGTCGTGTATAAAAAAAATAGTTACATCAAGAGTAGTTTTTGAATTTTTTTAGAAATTTATCATGAAACATGATAAACTATTGATGTGCAAATAGTTGAGTGCAAATAGTTGAGTGAAAAGATCCGCTATATGATATGAATTGGATATGATACAAACATTCAGTTGTTTTTTAATGCAACTTGCTTGCTCTTATATAAAGTGAAAATCGACCTCTCAACTATGTTGCACGGAAACGGAAACGGGAAAACGGGAAAACGAGAAACGGACACTCGGAAACGGTATTTTCAAAAAATATAGGAAACGAAACGTGGGGGAAACGTGCAAATATAAAAAAATATGAGGGTATATTTATAAATATTAATTTATATATATACAAAAAATATAATAATTTATAAATACATATTTATAAAT
>CATKHJ010555000.1:0-15066 GCA_949750685.1 Vernicia montana | reverse complement strand
GCATTAAAAATTTGCATTTGCATTATTTAATTTTCTGTTTTAAAATTATTTATTTTCAAAAATCAAACAAAAATATTTTTTTTTTACATTTAAATTCACTTTGATCCGAAACAAATAAAATCCATTTGCAATTCCTTGAGAGAATACGACCTTGAGTGCTTCCTATATACTATAATTGCCCTGTATACTTACGGGTCACTTTTAGACAGTATATTTTAAGGCTAACATTGATAAAACCAAGAAAACCCAAGTCTCCTTGGTAAAATCTCAAGGCAAAGCTCATAATCCCACAAAAAACCCAAGTTTCCTTGGTACAAATATCATTTTACAAGGGCCAAACTCGTCGGCAGAACCAAAAATTCCAAGTCTCTCAGGACTCATGATCCTCAAAGCCCATTCTCCTTGGCAAAACCAAAAGTCAAGCCATGACTTCTAAAGAACTATCATCCTTAAGCTGATTCAAAAGGGCCTGAACCAGTCGATAGCCCAAGTCACCTTGGCAAATCAGACAGTCATTTCAAAGCCCAAAGCCACCTTGGCAAATCAGACAGTTCTTCCAAGCCCAAGTCACCTTGGCAAGTCATACTATCCCTCCAAGCCCAAAAACCTCCTTGGCAAAAACATCTCTAAAATCCAAGTCATTTGGATAAGCAAAATCAAGCTTGCAAGCCAACTGGTCAAAAACACCTCCAAAAGTCATGTTCAGAGGCAAACTCTTAATAGATGGGTCACACAAAGTCAACCCACAATATTTCTCCCAAAGGCAAAACCCGACCTAGCCTTCCAAGCTAGGCCACACTTGATTGAGCCTTCCAAGCATGATCTTCATCTTTCAGGCCAAACCTGACCCAGCCTTCCAAGACAGGCCAAACCTGACTGAGCTCTCTAAGGAAAAACCTGACCAGCCTTCCAAAATAACCTTCTAGGTCATACCTAACTGAGCCTTCCAAGCATTATCACTTCCAAAACAGGCCAAACCTGACCAAGCCTTCCAAGACAGGACAAACCTGACTGAGCCCTCTAAGGCAAAACCTGAACCAACCTTCCAAGATAACCTTCCAAGCAATACCTGACTAAGCCTTCTAAAGCATCACCTCCTCAAAAGGCCAAAACTTGACCCTGCCTTGACTTTCAACCTCGGGCCAAACAACCAGGCCATTGTCCTTTATCATTCCAAAATGGGGGCACCCTCTTCTAAAAAGATCAGTACTTTTATACCAAATTGACCGTTCAAAGGTTCAAAGTATCCAGTTCATCATTTTTGCATAGTCAAATGCATTTTACATTAAACAAGTCGCTAATCAGAGCTCTTGACAAAGAAAGAAACATCATCCTATCAGAGAGGATAATCATTTATTCTTACCAGAAAGGACCAATCCATCCAAATCATCTTATCAAACAGAATCATTTTCAAATCTTCAGAATTGTCTACTAGATAGATCAATTCTGACGAAATCCAGACTCAAACTGTGACCACTTCCCAAACATACTGGGGGGCATTTCCTTTGCCCAAGCCAATCAATCAGAATCGCCAATACATACTGGCATCAATCAATCTCAACTTCAAAATCAGACCTATCCTAAGACAGCCTTAGGATCAATACCTTAAAACTGAAAAAGGTTTCCTTTCTAAAATCAGACCCATCATAAAGATAGTCTTAGGATCTTTTACCCAAATAGACCGGGATCATATCTTTTTCCCAAACAAATAGGGAATATCACTTTCATTTCCAAAAATGTCTAAACACCGACCTATACATCACTTTGATTCCTATTCTCCAAGTTCACTACCATCAGAATTGCCTTTTGAACAAAGCCAATTTTGATGAGGGGGCAGCTGTGAACCCTTAAATTTGCAGCCCTGGATGACTAATTTTCAAGTACGAATCCATAAAATCAAACCAAGTCCAAATTAGATAAGAAACGGGCTAAAACTGAATAAAAAAGTACAAAATTGGGTTGATTTGGATAAACCAGACCAAACCAGATTGTGTCAGGTCAAAACCACTTGGTTGGCACCACCCGTTTTAAATTACGAATCCATAAAATCAAACCGGGACCAATTCAGATCATAAATGGGCTAGAACGGACCAAAATAATATAAATCAGGTCAAACTGTTCGGTCTGGATCGAACCAGACTGGGCCAAGGTTGTGGCCGTCTGGGCGGCACGCCCAACATGCCGTTGAGCACGCCAAGCGTGTGACATGCCTAGCATGCCGCTCAGTGCGCGGCACACCTGGCAGCCGGCGAGCCGCACGTTCCGCCGCCAACGCCGCCCAATCCCCCTCAGCCTCCTCTATAAATACCCAGCTTCTCTTCCTTCAAAATCAGACTGGAAATTGAGGAAAAATGCAAAAAATATTTATTTTGTTACCAAAATTCTGTCCAAAATCACTTTTTTATATTCAAATCTCTCCACCTACCAAAATAATTTCAATTTAAAATTGTTATTATTTATTTTGAGTTCCTAATCCAAAGTGGAGCTCAGATCCGGAGCCAGGCTCTCCCCGTCCGCAAAAAAGCCAAGAAAAGCAAAGATATAATTCATTTCTCTTGCAATTATTAAATTCTAAAATCAGATCTAGAATTTATTCCGTTGTTACGCTTTTTATTTGGATCTAAATCTGAAAAGATCTAAATCTTATTAATTTAAAATATGAATTAAATTAATAAACAAAATCAAAACTCTTTTGAGTAAAACCCCTCCTTAGCAAGAAGGGAGAACTGCGTGGGGTTTGATTCACATTCAAAGGGATACGCAGGCATGGCAATTTTTAAGGCATCAACTCCAAAATATTTTAAATAATATTTTTCCTTTTTTATTTATTTATTTTATTGCTTTATATTTCTTTATTAAATTAGTTGAGGATTATGTGATTTTCCTAATACCCATAAGGGTTAGAGAAAATATCCTCTTATCATATTTTATTTTCTGTTTATTCATTAATAAATTTTCATCCATATAACTTTTGCATCATCTTATAAATGTTTTATTCATCATTTTTTATCCATGTTCATGCATGAAAATCATCTTTTAATAAAGTTATTTTGCACTTCTAAGCCAAACTTAAGAAATTAAACTGTTTATTATCAAAACCTGATCCCCGAGCCCACTTTGGTCACTCGTGGATTAATGTTTTTCCATTGGAATAAAATAAATAATTTGGAGTCATTTCATTTGGGTTTTCCTTTAATTTTTCTAATTAAAAATAAATAAAATTAAAGTGGCGACTCCCTGTCACAAATAAGCGAAAATGCAAATTCCAATTTTTCAAAACTCATAGCGGGTTCCAGATTGAGTGGAGTTTCTCCTGAAGAGCATTTTCGATCCCTTTAGCGGATCAGACCGGTGCTCGGGTACGGCCTCACACATTTGAGTTGTTTTATTCTTATGATTCATATTTATTTATTTTAATTAGCAATTGCATGCTTGTTAATTGGATATTGATTTATTGTTACTGAGTAGAGATACTTTAACTTGAATTGATCATTCATAGGAATTGAGGATTGCTTGGAACATTAGAGATAGGTTTACAAAATCCTTTAATGTTTATTTCTTGTTGTTAATGCTTTGTCTAATTGATTTTAAATGAGAAGAGATTCCTTTCAATTTACTTAGGGCATAAGAGTTAATTTACTTGAGAAATGTTTTAATCTAATTTTGTGAAATGCTAACTCAACTCATTAGTTTGGCTTGATTGATGTGTTAATTATGAATTGCAAGAAGGAGCTAGGGAGATTCAATATCTAGATAGATCTTTACCATTGATTTTCTCTATAACTATCTCATTACTTATTTTATTCAGTTTTTGTTTAATAATTCATCTTAGTTAAATTACTTTTATAATCTTATATTCGCTAAACAATAGTCGAAGTTTGAGCTAGTAATTAGATAATATCCTTGAGTGGAACGATACTTGACTCATCATTATATTACTTGATACGGCCTGTACACTTGCAGTAACTCTAGCAGACATCATGTTTTTGGCGTTGTTGCCAATATTAGCAACATAATAGAGACTGTTGATTTAGTTTTTATTTTATTTGTTTTTTAAAGTTGTTTTTGGTTTTTGTCATTGCTCAAGGTACTTCAAATCGTACATGACCAAAGCTAGTTCTTTTGATTTGCTTGAATTGGACCCAAAGTTAGAAAGGACTTTGCGCAAGAAACGCAAGGAAGAAAGGGAGCTAGCTGTGGTGGAGGAAGCAGAAGATCTACAGGAAGAAGAGTTTGAGACAATGGCGAATGAACCACTAAGGACAATGTCAGATTATATTAGGCCCACTCTCACTGGGGCCGACTCTAGTATCAGAAGGCCAACGGTCGCTGCTAATAACTTTGAGATTAAGCCTAATGTCATTCAGATGGTGTAGCAGACCTGTCAGTTTGATGGTCTCCTTGATGAAGATCCTAATGCGCATCTGGAGAACTTTCTAGAGATATGTGACACTTTCAAGATAAATGGGGTGACAGATGATGCGATTAGGTTAAGATTATTCCCCTTCTCATTAAAGGATCGACTTAAGAAGTGATTGAAGTCATTCTCTATGGGTACTTTTACTACATAAGGTCAGTTAGCTGAGAAGTTCTTGGAAAAGTATTTCCCTCCATCCAAGACAGCTAAGTTCAGGAATGACATCTCTTTCTTTACACAATAAGACGCTGAAACCTTATATGATGTTTGGGAGAGGTTTAAGGATTTGCTGAGAAAGTGTCCAATCCATGGATTACTACTTTGGTTACAAATTCAGACTTTTTATAATGGTCTGAATTATGCAAGCAAATAGGCAATCAATGCAGCAGCTGGGAGTTCACTCAATAATAAGACTTCTGAGGAAGCTAGGGATTTGGTGGAAGATATGGCTCTAACAAATTACCAATGGCAACCCACCAGAGATCAAGGAAGAATTAGAGCTACTGGTTCTCACCAGGTGGATCCTGTTATAGCTTTGACAACACAGTTGGAAGCAATGAACCGAATGATTGACACTCTAGCCTCATCATCATCAAAGTCGGTCCAAGTTATATTTTGTGATTGGTGTAAAGGAGGACACCAGAGCCAAGATTGTCAGAATAATTTTGCAAAGCCTGAGTAAGTGGACTATGTGGGTAACATGCCAAGGCAACAGAATAATCCCTATAGCAACACTTACAATCTAGGGTGGAGGAATCATCCTAAATTTTCATGGAACAATCAAAACAACATAAGACCCCTACTTGGATTTCAACCTCCACAACCTCAGCAAGCTCCACAACCAAGGAAGAGCAACTTAGAAGAGATGATGGAGAAGTTTTTAGCAGCCTCAGAGATAAGGTTTCAAGCCACTGAAACAGCTCTAAGGGATCAGCAGGCTTCCATTCACAATTTGGAAAATCAAGTTGGGCAAATTGCAAAGCTGATTAGTGAGAGACCTCAAGGCAGTTTGCCCAACAATACAGAAGCAAATCCTAAAGAGCAACTCAAAGCCATTACCTTTAGGAATGGTAAGCAAGTGGGGACTAATGAGAAAGAGGCTGAGAATCAAAAACTTGAAGGTGAGGAGGTTAAGAATGAAGAGGTAAAAGATAAAGAAGAACCAAGGCCTACCCCTGTAGTGAAAGAGTATCAACCATGCATTCCATACCCCGCGTGGCTGCAAAAGGATAAGATGGATGTACAATTCGGTAAGTTTCTTGAACTTTTTAAACAATTGCATATAAATATACCGTTTATGGCAGCTCTTTCGTAGATGCCGAAGTATGCAAAGTTTCTTAAGGAGCTTTTCTCTAACAAGAGGAAGCTTGAAGAGGTTTCCATGGTGCAACTATCTGAAAAGAGCTCGGCGATCATTCAAAGGAGGCTACCTGAGAAGCTAAAGGATCCAAGGAGTTTTTCTATCCTTTGTTTTATTGGTGGCTTAGAAATGAATAGAGCTTTAGCTGATTTGGGGGCTAGCATTAGTGTGATGCCCTATAATATATTTAAGCAACTAGGTATAGGTGAACCTAAACATTTGAGCATCCAATTGTTGATAAATATGTGGTATACCCTAGGGGTATTATTGAGGATGTGTTGGTTAAGGTGGGTGAGTTTATATTTCCTGTGGACTTTGTGATTTTTGATATGGATGAGGATGTCGATGTTTCACTCATACTAGGTAGACCTTTTCTAGCTACAGCTAGAGCCATCATTGATGTTTATGACGGCAAGTTGATACTTAGGGTGGGTAATAAGCAGATTGTTTTCCAAATCCTTAATGCCATGAAGCACCCACTCGCACTTGATGACATGGATTCTTGTAATGATATGATAGAGTATGAAATTGTGAATTATTTATCTAACATTGTTTATAAGAATCCCTTTGAGTACTGTCTTGTGCAGAAACAAGAAAATATAGAGGCACCTGAGGCGGTTGAACACTTAGCTTATCTTGAGGCTAGTAAGCCAATGAGGAAGAGTAGGGCGTTTAAGACTATTGAGATGCCAAAAGAAGAAAAGATGAAACATCCATTGTAGACACACCGAGCTTGGAGTTCAAGCCACTCCCCTCACATTTAGAGTATGGGTTCTTGGCTGAGGGCAAACGGTTGCCCATAATTCTTAACACCAATTTATTTGTGGGACAAAAGGCAATGTTATTGGAGGTCTTGGGAAAACGCAAGAAGGCTATAGTATGGAAAATTGCAAATATCGAAGGTATTAGTCCTTCTTTTTGCACCCATAAAATTTTGATAGAAGAAGAATTTAAACCTATGGTGCAGCCCCAAAGGCGTCTCAATCCTAAAATGAAGGATGTGGTGAAAGCTAAGGTAATAAAGCTTATTGATGCAGGGATTATCTATCCCATCTCAAACAGCTCTTGGGTAAGTTCGGCTTAAGTGGTACCTAAAAAAGGTGGCATGACCGTGGTGGCCAATGAAAATAATGAATTGATTCCTATAAGGACGGTAACCGGATGGAGGGTTTGTATTGATAATAGGAAGCTGAATGATGCCACCAGAAAGGACCATTTCCTATTTCCCTTCATTGACCAAATGTTGGAGAGGCTTTCTAGGCATCCATACTATTGTTTCTTGGATGGCTTGTCGGGGTATTTTCCGATCCCTATAGCCCTGGAAGATCAAGATAAGACTATCTTCACGTGCCCATATGGGACCTTTGCATATAGAAGAATGCCATTTGGACTTTGTAATGCACTAGCTACATTTCAGAGGTGTATGATGGCTATATTTGATGAGATGGTTGAAGACATCATGGAGGTCTTCATGGATGACTTCTCAGTGTATGGTGATTCTTTTGAAGGTTGTCTAGAAAATTTGGAACGAGTGTTTATTAGATGTGAAGAGACCAATTTGGTGTTGAATTGGGAAAAGTGCCACTTTATAGTTTAAGAGGGCATTGTGTTAGGGCACAATATTTCAAGTAAGGGTATTGAGGTGGACAGAGCGAAGATTGAGACCATTGAAAAGCTTCCACCATCTACTTCAATCAAGGCAGTAAGGAGTTTTCTAGGACATGTAGGATTTTATAGAAGATTCATCAAAGATTTCTCTATGATTGCTAGGCCTCTAACAAAGCTACTTGAAAAGGATGTGGAATTCAATTTTGATAAGGAGTGCCTAAATGCTTTCAACACTTTGAAGGCCAAACTCATCAAGGCACCCATTATGGTGGCACCGGATTGGAATTTGCCCTTTGAGCTCATGTGTGATGCGAGTGATTTCGCAGTTGGTGCGGTGCTAGGGCAAAGAAAGGACAAGCACTTTTAACCCATCTATTATGCTAGTAAGACAATGAATGATGCCCAAGCTAATTATACCACTACTGAGAAGGAGTTACTAGCTGTGGTTTTCACTTTTGACAAGTTCTGCTCCTATTTGATCTTGTCAAAAGTGATTGTCTATACTGATCACTCAGCTTTGAGATACCTTTTCTCCAAACCTGATGCAAAGCTGAGGTTGATAAGATGGGTTTTGCTTTTACAAGAGTTTGACTTGGAGATCCAAGATAAGAAGGGAGCAGAGAACCTTGCAGCGGATCACTTATCTAGGTTAGAGAATCCGTATTTGGAAAAACTTCAAGAGGAGGACATCAATGACCACTTCCCAGGTGAGCAGTTGTGCGCCATGGTAAGTAAGGTACGTGCTTCTAACTTCTATATTCCATGGTTTGCTGATTTTGTAAATTATCTTGCTGTTACGGAACTCCTAAAAAGGCTTACATTTCAGCACAAGAAGAAATTCTTTTTTGATTTAAAGTACTACTTTTGGGAGGACCCTTTCTTGTTTAAAATTTGTGCTGCCAGGATTATTAGAAGATGTGTGGCATGGCCAAAAACTGTAAGAATATTGGAGCATTGCCACACAAGATAAGCTGGAGGGAACTTTGGGCTAAGTAGGATTGCACAAAAAGTCCTGAAATTGGGATTCTACTGGCCCATGTTGTTTAAAGACAGCCATAGCTTTGTGCAAAGGTGTGATCATTGCCAAAGGCCAGGTAATATCTCATCCTGTGATGAAATGCCTCAAAATGGTATAATTGTATATGAAATCTTTGATGTTTGAGGCATTGACTTTATGTGACCTTTCCCTAACTCTTTTGGTAACAAATATATACTTGTGGCTGTGGATTATGTATCGAAATGGGTTGAGGCTCAAGCCTTACCCAAGAATGATGCTAGGGTGGTAGTAAAACTTTTAAAAAAATTATTTTCCAGGTTTGGTATTTCGAAATCAATCATTAGTGATAGGGGCACTCATTTTTGTAACACACAATTAGATAAAGTTCTTAAAATGTTAGGTGTTACACATAGATTAGCCACCCCCTATCATCCTCAAACGAGTGGGCAAGTGAAAAATGCAAATAGAGAGCTCAAAATAATTCTTGAGAAGACCGTAGAGCATTCTAGGAAGGATTTGTCTGAAAAGTTAGATGACGCTCTATGGGCTTTTAGGACTGCATTTAAGACTCCCCTGGGAACTACACCTTATAGGTTAGTTTATGGAGAAGCTTGCCATTTACCTATTAAAGTTGAACATAGAGCATATTGGGCTATTAAACAGGTTAATCTTGACCTAGCTTTTGTAGGCCATAAGAGAAATTTGCATGTCAATGAGCTAGATGAATGGCGGTTGGCTGCTTATGGCAATACCAGAATGTACAAGGAGAGGACTAAGCAATGGCATGATGCTCACATCAAACAGAAGCGGGAGTTTCATGCCGGAGATCAAGTTTTGTTATACAACTCTAGGCTTAGACTCTTTCCTGTTAAGCTTAAATTTAGGTGGTCTGGTCCTTTTATTGTCAAACAAGTCTTCCCTTATAGAACAATTAAATTAACTCACCCTGAAAAGGGTGATTTTAAAGTGAATGGGCAAAGGCTTAAGCTTTACTTTGGAGGTGAGGTAGAGATTGCAAAGGAGATTGTATACCTCCAAGATTTAGGTGCTTAATCACCCCAACCATCCAGCTAATACAACGTTAAAGAAGCGCTGAATGAGAGGCAACCCATTATTTTTATAGTTGTAGTGTGTTTTCTTTCATTTTGTTTTGTGATGATACATTTGTGGTTAAGTGTTTTGTAGGTCAAAGATGGTGAAAAACTGGCTAAGTGTGATGAAGAATGTCCGAGTCACGCCCTAAACCACACCAGTGACTTTAGGTGTGGCGCAAGGAGCATAAATTTTGGGAGTTATAGAAGCCAGCCACGTCCTGAGCTACGGATGTGGGCTAAGGTTTGTAAAACAAAAGAAAAAAAATTATGAATTCCACTAAGTTGCCACGTCTTGACCCACGGTCATGGACATGGGCGTTGGTTAAGGCCTACTTACTTTCCATTTACATAGTAGCTTTCTAGGTTTGTCACTCCGTGGCCACGCCCATAGCCAAGGGCGTGATGTTGGGCGTGGCAAGGCTATTATATATATACTGCTACTTGATCTGTCACGCCCAAACAGTCGATTTCAAAAGAAAAAAAAAAACTCTCATTCTTTCTCACTCTTCTCTCATCTTCCACACTCTAAACTTCACACACACACACATTCAAACTTTGATTTCGAGATTCAAGAAGGGATTTTGGGCATCTATCTTGAGCTTTCATCGTTTAATTTTTGAAATTTCTCAGTAACACCACTGACAGGTTTGAGTTCTTCATTCCCTTTGCTGTATTTCCATATTTTTCATGGTTTATGATTGAAGAACTTAAATGTTTTTTAGTTTAATCAAAAGATTATGTAATGGGTTAGGTTAGATTGCTTGAATTAGGGTTAAAACAATGTAATTCTGAAACTATTTTGTATTCATGCTTGGATAATTTGAGTAACATTGCCCATTGCATATTTCTTTTGATTTTAATGGTGGATGAATGTACTTTCATGATTATTATTGCCCAAATTCTTTTTACTTGTGTTACAAGTGTGCGAATGTTCGTTTAACTTGTTTAATTGATGAATACCCTCCATTCAGGTGAATTTGTGGAGTTAGATAGGGTTGTTTGGGTGTTAAGCATTTGGATTGATTGGAATTGGAGTGGGTTGAATGAGTGTTTAGGATTGTTAGCCAATGGTGATTGGTATTTAGGATGACCTTTGCTATGCCATTATAATGCCTAATTTTTGGTGAAGCTAATATGCTATTATTGTTTTGCTGTGTTGTTTGGTTTTGTTGTTTCTGCATATAATGGGTCCCCGCAAGCAGCAGACATCTGCAAGGACCGGCAAACTTCCAACCAAGAGAACAAGAGGTGAGGACAGTTCTCACCACCCACTGCCAGCAGTGGCCCCGGATACCATGTCATCACTGATCACCCCTGCATTCAGCTTACGGATAAGGAGTCTCAGGCTAAATTTGAGCAGTTGGCTAATAAGGACTTTGAGCCAACACGCGCACTTAATTGGGGGGCTATGAAGAATACTAGTTTAGCAGCGGGTATTCGGGCACTAGTCAATCAATCGAGTTGGAAACAACTATTCAAAATATCGGAGCCTGCATACCGTGAGTTAACTCTGGAGTTCTATTGTTCCCTACGGTTTGACAAGAAAATCATTCGAGTAAACAAGTCGTCGTTAAAATTCAGATTGGGTTTGAAAGACTTCCATTTGAGCATCAATGACATTGCAGTCGCCATGGGGTTATATCAACCATCGGACCTTGATACCGATGTTTACAAGGGCGCCGATGTCGATTTTACTACTGATGAGATGCCCAAGACAATATGGCAGAAATTTGCTCTGGGGGCGGCGGAGTATGATTCGGCGGTGTCAAAGGCCTTTAACTTTTAGTCATTCACTCTTCGGGTGGTGCATAATCTTTTAGCCTACACCATATGTGCCCGTCGGGACAGCACCTGTGTGGTAACTAAGCAAGATCTGTTCTTTGTGATGTGTATGGCAGAAAACCACTGGTGCAACGTCGCTCATGCTCTGGTCTATTTCTTCTGTGAACAGTCCAAGAAGGGCCCAAAAGGGGCATTATTTGGGGGCATGTAAATCATTAGATTGGCTCAAGGCTTGGGAGTATTTGAGGGTCTGCCTATTATGACGCTAGATGGTTTGCCGAAGCATCTAGGCATGAACACATTGATAAGGATGGATCCTCGGAAGACTTTCATGCCAATTCATGTTGCTCCTACTGCTCCTCTACCACAGGCGGCTGATATACCTGGACCTTTTACCACCTCTATGCCATTTTTCTCTGGCCCACCATTCAGAGACTGGGGCCATTCTTTTGGGGTTGTAGAGGATGATGATAGAAAGATGAATGATTTAGAGCGGCAGTTGTGTAGCATGGAGGGCAAGATGGATTGTCTCGAGCTCCACCAGCAACATTTTCATTCCCGTCAGACGTAAATGATAAAGATGATGCAACAGTAGAATGCTGCCATCCAATCTCTACTTGATTACGAGGCAGATCATCATAGATGGATAGAATACTGGTAGCGATCTGGGTTCACACCTTCTAGCAGCCACCTAATTCACCACCACCACCTCAAAAAGATATCTCCGATGATGTCTCCAATGATGATGATAATGGAGACAATGATGCTATGGAGGACTAGTTTCTTTTTTCTTTTTCTTATTTTCTTTTCTTTTTTACTTTGGATTACTGTATTCTATATTTCTTTTACTTTTATTTTGCTTTATTTTGTTTTCTTTGTTTTTGTGGATCTTATCTTTTGCTTTAGCACATCATCTCAGTTTGTAGCGCCTACCTTGACATGGCAAGGCCAACTACCCAGAATTCCTACATATTATTCAATGGAAATATCAGGGCAGTTCTCTCTCCCATCTTTTCTTTCTTTTTATGTTTTTCTTTGTCTATAACACATTGGGGACAATGTGTTACTTAAGTGTGGGGGAGGGGTTTATTTGATAATATTTTGATACTGGTTTGACATGAGATCTCTCCTCTTTAGGAAATAAATTGAAAATGGTTGAATGGCAATAACTTGTTGATTTTTGGCTCAAATGAATTAGTAATTTATTGAGAATTGAATATGTCAAAGTTTGCAAATTCTAGAGTTTGAAACTTGATTTACATTTTTGAGCATAATTTTATTCCATTGTTATTTTGGTTAAAGTTAGTAGAAATATTTTATATCCTAGGATTATCTAACTATATCCCTTAACCTTTTTCTAAAAAAAAAAGCACATAATGTAAAGGAGCTTTGAAAATTAAAATCTATTTCGCCGTTCTTGACTCTTTTAAAATAATAAAGGATTGAGATTATGAATAGTATTGGTATCCATTTGAGTTAGTAATTCTAGCTGAGTAACCGGGGGTTGGTATCACAAATATTTACACTCGCGTAAAAAGGCTAGTATGACAATTCAAACAAGTCGGGCTTCTTTATTCTAAAAAAAAAAAAAGGTAAGAGTCAAGGGAATGGTCATACTCCTAGGAGAAAATCTTAAATTTGTTGTGCTTAAACTGTTATCACTGTGGAATTGTTTGCTCACATTTGTAAATCTAGATTTAAACTTTAGGTTTGTAGAATGGCCATCATATTTGAAGATTGATAAATGATTGAGGATTTTGAACCTTCTTTGATTATGAGTTGTTGCCATGACGATTGTTTGATATTTACTCATTTAGAGAGGGGGATTTTGATTTCTTACTTTTATTTTGATTCAATTTGCTTGAGAACAAGCAAATACTCAAGTGTAGGGGAATTTGATAAGTGCATTTTTAACTATATTTGACCCCTTTATCTTAGCATATTTTTATCTTTAAATGGAGTTTGATTTGTTTGTTCAGTGCTTTTCAGAGTTCTTTTAGGGATTTTATGTTTTAAAATGCTATGGATTGATTAAATTCGGAATTTACGAGGTTTAGGCACTGAATTGGTGATTTTTGCGCAAGGATTGCAAACTACCCTTTGGCCACGCCCATAACTGTGACTGTGGGAATGTCCGTGCTGTTGCATTACTTCGTGTTTGTTCAGATTGTCACCACGCCCTGAGCCACGCCAGTGACATTGGCTTAATTGATGTGTTAATTATGAATTGCAAGAAAGAGCTAGGGGGATTCAATATCTAGATAGATCTTTACCATTGATTTTCTCTATAACTATCTCATTACTTATTTTATTCAGTTTTTGTTTAATAATTTGTCTTAGTTAAATTACTTTTATAATCTTATATTCGCTAAATAATAGTCGAAGTTTGAGTTAATAATTAGATAATATCCTTGAGTGGAATGATACTTGACTCATCATTATATTACTTGATACGGCCTGTACACTTGCAGTAACCCTAGCCGACATTAGTTCTAAAGACTTCATAGAGTTAGAGACATCATAATATTTTGCAAGAAACACTTCTCAAAACCTATAGAAGTATAGGAAACATAGGCCAATTATCATTGCGTTGGGCCTTTACTTCAATCTAATCAACTTTGCAAGTTTATCAGACTCAAGAGATCTTCCTTTATCAAATTTTACAATCTTTAAGAAATGTCCCTTGCTTATGAAATATGCCTCTTTAACTCCAATTCATCTTTAGAACAAGGGTGAGGATATAAACATGTTTAAGCTAGGTGAGAGATGTGGTTCTCAAAGAAAATAACTAATTAATGTAGGCTCAAATTTGTTTACTAGGGAGATGTTCTCTTGGAACATCAATCGGGGAACTGGCTGATTTGGCTTTGTGATAAAAAATCCTAATGTGTTAATTATTTCACAAGTGATGCCTGATCAGTCGTCGCCTCAAAAGTCCTCAAGAGGAATTCTAATATTTAATTCATTCATGTCGAAATTAAAATGATCATCATAGTGAGGATATAAGAACACACTTGTTCTAGTATGCTTGTCTCTGTACCGAATAACATAACTATTGTGCAATATATATATATATATATATATATATACACTAAGTATAATCATTATAGACATGTATTAACCAAAAAATAATATCAAGATTCAAAATAATACTCATCATCAATCAAAACCATGACATTAAAGCTCAATTCTCATTATAGTGGCTGAAAGTATTTCTAAAAAGCTAAAGCTAGACTCAAAACCCTAAACATTTTAGACATTTAAAAAAAAAATCACAGAAATTAAAGATGCATATCAAGAGTACAAAAGTAACTCTTTACTCAACCATCTCTCTCTCTCTCTCTGTTTGTTTTATATATTTTTTGAAAATAGAAAAGAAAATCATAGAAATTAAATATGCGTATCAAGAGTACGAAAGTAATTCTTTACTCAGTCATCTTACATTTAATGATTCGGACCTTAAATTTTGGGACAACAAAATTTTTTTTTTTCAAATGACAATTATCTCCTCCTCAACCTATTTGAGACATTGTCCCCAATGTCTACTATAGATAAGTAAAGAGTAAAGGACTTCGCTTGATCTGGTGTTATTGAAAGAGAGGAAAAAAATGCTTATAAGTAAAGAGTTAAGAAAGTTACAACCGGAGATTAAGATCTAGTACACGTTTCTTGCTACTATCCCTGGGGTACTAGACCATCTGTGCCATCAATGGATCAAGTTCGGGTACAAAGTTTTGCAGTTGGTCAATCAATTGATCAGTAGTTGAAGTAGAGACTAGGATGCGTCGATTTGCTTATGTCATAAAAC
>CATKHJ010554718.1:0-16564 GCA_949750685.1 Vernicia montana | reverse complement strand
TAATCATGGCCGAACCCTAACTTTGGGGAAAATGGTCCATTCACTTCAATTGATCAAATTGAACATCAATTCATGCAATTAAACTATCCAATTGCACAATTACACAATCAATTTGAATTATCATGCATCAATTTGAAAGTTCATACTTGGCATAATCACCTAAATTGGGAAAAATCTAATTCCATGCTTCTAATGTGAAATTAATCATGCAATTCATCAATTAACATTCAATTAGTCATGAATCAAAAGCCAATTGAAGCAAAACACATCATACACATGGAACCCTAACTAGGCCGAACCATACAATTTAGGGAAAACCATTTCATGTTCATCTTTTGCACAAATTGACACTAGAATCATCTAATTGACATGCCAACAAGCAAGAATATGAATTCAAAAAAAAAATTATAGACCATGGGAAAGAAAATCTAATCTAGGCCGAACCATACTAGAGAAAAGGGAAAAAAAATGTTCATGGTATGTACAAATTGGTTCAAGAATTACACTTTGGATGGATGGAGGATGAGTTTTTGTGAAGGCTCTTAGTTTGAATCCTCTTCCTCTTGAAAAACTATGGAGGCTGAACCCATGGAAGACAAAAAGAAAAAGGAAACTTTAACTTAAGAGAAAAATGGTTCAAGAAACATTGAAAGGATGAGAAATGGAGAAGGTTTTGTGAAGGACTTACCAAAAGAATCCTTCTCCTTCACTTGGAACCTTCAATGGCCGAATCCTTCTTCAATGGTGGTTGGGAAACTTTTGGTTTGGAATAAATGAAGAAGATGAAGAAGAGAATTATATATGGTGGTTGGTAGGTTTAGGGTTTAGAAGTGAAAAGACCCTTATACCCTTAATGAGAAAGGGTAAGAATATTCTAGAGCATGGGCAAATGATCATTTCACTTTCCTATTATCCATTGGGTAGAAACTCAAATTATACTTTGGGCAAAGGTGGTGACTCTTCCTAATTTGGTTAGACACCAAAGTGTAATTTACAAGCAAGGTATATTTTACCCTAAATGGCATTAACCACATGCATCATCAAAAGATGACCAACTAATCTCCTAATTAGTCCTCCAACTCTTCATTAATCACATACTCATGTATAATTAATCATAAGATTAATTATTATACACAGTGCAAAAATAATACAGTACAATTCTAACAGTGTAATTAAATTGCAGATAGTGCAGAAAATAATATTGTACAACTAAATTACAGACAGTGTTGGGATAACACTGTATAATTAAGTAGGTGACAGTGTTGGGATGACATTGCACAATTAAATAGCAGAAAGTGTAGAAATTACACTGTATAATTAAATAACAGACAATGCAAAAATTATACTGCATAATTTATTAGCAGAGAATGAAAAAATTTTCAGGGGAAAAATGTAGGGTATTACAGTTGCCCACTCGATGCTACTTTATGCATTAAAATTGCCAAACTTTGAAACCAATTAGTAGTCCTTTTATTTTCCTTATTAAAAAGAAGGTGGCCCCAAACTTATCTTATTGTCTGAGACTGAAGAGACTTTTATATTGATAGGACTCTTAGGAAGACACTGGATTGATTTTAGACAACGACTCAGAAGACACGCCCCTTGATTGATGAAGGAGTTGTTTAGCTTTTTGATCTAAAAGACTTGACAGACGACTTGAAGGGTATACCCTAAATGAATGATAAGGGCTACTTAACTGCTTGAGCTAAGAGACGTGACGGATGAAAGGAAGGATATGCCCCTATTGAAGGATAAGGGCTACTTAGGTGGTTGAGCTAAGAGACGTAATAGATGACAGAAAGGATATGCCCCCTATTCAATGATAAGGGCTACTTATCTACTTGAGCTAAGAGATGTGACGGATGACAGAAATGATATACCCCTAATGAATGATAAGGGTAACGTGACTGATTGACAGGAAGGATGATATGGAAGACATGACAATGACGAATTAACAGAAGATGATTCGGAAGGTGAGCCCCTAATGAGGGATCAGCCGGAGGATGATGACTTAAGAAGATATGCCCTTAATATGGAATAAAGACATAAGAGACAGAATGATTTGACTATGATGACTTTTTTTTTCTCTTTTTTTTTTTAGCTCTAACTTCTACCCGAGCTGCCCTTTCGGGTTTTCAACTCGACGAGCTTGCTCTAATTTCTGCCTAAGTCGCCCTTTCAGGTTTTCAACTTAGCGAGTTAATTAATGAATTTTGGCATTTTAAAAAAAATTATTCCACCATGATTTGGACTACTGCTTTTCTTCATCTTAGGGCTCTGGCCTTTGTCTAGACCATTCCATTGAATTTCTTGGTATAAAGAGAAACCTTGTGAGGATAACAGGTCCTTTAGGGATTGTTGACTCTTTGTTGAGGTGCTATGTTTGATTACCCAAAAGTGCAATGGGTAACTTTATTGGATTGCCTTTGGCTTCACTTGCTCTAATTGAAGAGATCACCATTTGGTGTTCACTAGTATTTTGACTATCCTTAGATTAAGAGCTAGTGAAATGGCTATGTGGGCACAAGAAACACCTCATGTTTTCATTCTTCCAATTCATGGTGAAATGCAAATGCTTACCAAAATTCATTGACTCTTTATCTTTAGTTATTCTCTTTTTTTTTTTTTTTTTTGAGACGTGACTATTTTAAACTAAATAAGAAAGATGAGAATAAAGAAGTGCACGAAAAATATAAATGTTTTATTACAAATGAGGAGATAGTACAATACTAGAAGAGGAATACAAGAATGACAGATTCAGACTCGAACTCAAACTCGGACTTTGAACATGGTCTCTGACTCGAACTCAAACTTGGACATTGAACATGGACTCTGAACATGGACTCAGACTCAAATTAGGAATTGGACTTGAACTCAGATTTGGATTTAATCTCAGACAAGTCAGATCAACTGAGCTTGGACTCCTCCATAACATGCTACTTGGGCAGAGGTGAGGTGGAATGAGATGGGGTCTGGCTTCCACTTTAGTGAAGATAGATGGATCACAGTGATGGATTCAGCTTGAAAGGGAAAGTGGGATCAAGGCATGTCGGTCTTAGCCTTAAAGGTCATGGGGTTCCGATTCTTCATCACTATTCATATCAGTTGTGGAGAATCTAGGTTGAAATGATTCGCTCTGGATGCAATCTTCAACCCTTGATGCTGTTGCAACCAAAGCTTTGATATAAATGTTTTATTATAAAAGAGAAGATAGTACAATAATAGAAGAGGAATACAAGAATGACAGATTCAGACTCGAACTCAAACTCGGACTTTGAACATGGACTCTAACTCGAACTCAAACTTGGACATTGAACATAGACTCAGACTCAAATTAGGAATTGGACTCGAACTCAAATTTGGATTCAATCTCAGACAAGTCAGATCAACTGAACTTGGACTCCTCCATAACATGCTAATTGGGCAGAGGTGAGGTGGAATGAGATGGGGTCTGGCTTCCACTTTGGTGAAGATGGATGGATCACAGCGATGGATTGAGCTTGAAAGGGAAAGTGGGATCGAGGCATGTCGGTCTTAGCCTTAAAGGTTATGGGGTTCAGATTCTTCATCACTACTCAGATCAGTTGTGGAGAATCTAGGTTGAAATGATTCACTCCGGATGCAATCTTCAACCTTGATGCAGTTACAACCAAAGCTTTGAAGGTGGGCAAGTGGTGGTCCTTTTTGGTAAAAAGATGTTTCCTTTCTAGTAGGAAAAGGTGATGGTCCTTTTATGGTAGGAAGAAGTTTCCTTTATGGTAGAAAAAGTGAGGGTCCTTTCTAGTAGGAAGAGGTTTCCTTTCGGGTAGGAAGAGGCAGAGGTGCTGTCAGGGCAGCCATATTAATTGGGTTGGCCATGAGGGTAGGGGTATACAGACTCTGAGGGAAAAGGATTCCATATAGTATTATGGGTCAACTGTCATAGGACTTTGAGTATGATGGGCCAAAGGTATTGGGCTTTGAGAATCTGGGGTATATTGGGCCATAAGTTGTTGGACTTAGGGATAATGGGTTGGTCTTGAAGGTAATAGGCCAAGGTTGTTGGGCTTAAGGTATTAGGGGCCCTGGGTATCTAGGTTTTTGGATGAAGATCAAGGGTGAGGATTAAGGGCACCCAAGTTTTGGGTTGGATAAGGGGTAATGGTGTTTAAGGTTTGTGGGGCAAAGGTGATTGGATCGAGGTGATAGTGTTTGACCATTCATCGATTCAAGGTTTAACCTAGATCTGAGATGAATGCATGTTATTTTGTACATTATGGGTGCATAATATACATGGGAAAATTTTTTTGATGAGTATGCAATTATACAAGGCTTTGCTTATGGTACATACAACCTAAGGTTAGGTTCTAGGTTCATTACATGAAAGGGTAAGGGTGGCATGCATAAGGTACCCGTCACACTAGAGCAGTGATATACCTAAGCACATATGAGTCAAAGAGCCTCGCGTGGGTCCAACAGTACGTGCATACTCGTATACGTCGCGGGGTGGATGATTTCACTATTGGCAAACAAACCTAAGAAAGTTGCCCACTCGATGCTACTTTTTATCCATTATTTTCCTAAGAAATCTAGGTTAAAAGGCAAGGAGCCTATGATGCATGAAAGCCATTTATGCATTAAAATTGCCAAACTTTGAAACCAATTAGTAGTCCTCTTATTTTTCTTATTAAAAAGAAGGTGGTTTCCAGTGGAGTCGCCAACTGTGAGGCCTTGCCCGAGCACCGGTCCGATCCGCTAAGAGGGAATTGAAATGCTCATTCGGGTTTGGTCTCACGATGAAACCCTCGGGTTCGGATTGGTTGATTTTGAAAAGGTGCATTAGGGAGTCGCCACCTTAATTTATTTTTATTTGGAAAAATATAAGGTAAAAACCCATTTTTTACTCCAATTATTATCCCAAAGGACAAAGATAACTAGCCTCGAAACCAAAGAGGATTTGGGGACTAGGTTTTCAGTTCATTTTTATTAGTTTGGCAAGTTTAATACTAAATGGATTAAAATGATTTCATGAATAATTATAAATGAATGAACAATTAAATATGCATGAATTAAAGTAAAGCAGTAAAAAAATTAAATAAGGAAAGCGATAAAAATGTTAAATTTACAAATAAACCAAATTAGGGAATACTCTCTCTAGCCCTTATGGGTTCTAGGAGAGTCACACATTCTCCAAATTAAATCAAAAATGAAAGTAATAAAATAAATAAATAAATAAAAACATCAAATCTAAACTATGTGAAGAAGATGAAACAGAAGAAAAGGTTTATTTTAATTGGATTTGATGCTTTAGACAAGCATGCCTACGTATCCCTTCGAATGAGAATCAAAATCCACGTAGTTCGCCCTTCTTACTAAGGGGGTTTGTTTAGTCTGAACCTTTTATCATGTTTCAGATTGATTGATTAAAAGGTGGGTTGATTAATTAGTTAACCTAATTGATTTACCGAGTTAGATTAATTAATTCAGATTTTAATTAACTAACAACATAGATAAACCAATTTAATTAACTAACTAAGAAAAATAAAATAAATAAATAAAATGAAAAGAGAAAAGAAAATAAGCTTACCTTGCGCTTGAGCGACTTTGGGACAGCGGAGACTTGTCTCGGTCGGCGGCAGACTTGCCTCAGACGGCGGGAACTTTTGACTTGGAGGTTCGATTAGAAAAGTCGCAACCCAATGTCGCTTTGCAAAGTAAGGAGCAATAGTAAAGCAAGAAATAAAAGAAACTGGGGAGCTCGTTCCTTTCGGATTAAGTTTCGGGGGATGGCTCGCTTGATGCAAAGGCTAATCAAGCAATCTAAGGGATGTGTGAGCAAGCTCTAAGGTGTCAAAATGAGCTAAGGATGGTCTATATTTATAGTGGAGAGGCCTAGGGATGGTTTGGAAGAGTTTTAGATGTGGGATTTAGAGTCTTACGGACGTCATCGAGCATTCCTATGCGGTCACGCTCGCCGGTTCGCCTATTTTTCACTGTTTTGGCTCATTTTTGCTCGTTTCAGCTCTATTTTTTGCAATTTCAGTTGCATTGTGCTCGTTATTCAATCCCGGATGATCTAAGGATGATTTAGAGTCTTGAGGGATGGGTCCCGGGTCCTGAGGATCATATTCTCGATTTTTAGGATTTTAGCAATCTTTGGCAATTTCAGCTTCCAGAGGTCTATTTACCGAGCCTAGGTGCCTCTGGGGTTCAAATGCATATTGGAGGGTGTAAAATTAAGAGTTCTCAAATACATAAAGAAAGATGGGTTGCTTCAACCTCTAGATCCAAAGCCTTTGTCGAGGAACTTCAGGGCTGATATGTACTGCACTTATCATCATAGAGCTGGTCATGATACAGATTCTTGCATTCCCTTACAGTACAAAGGTCCAGAACTTAATCGATACTGGGGCAATCCACAGAGAATGACATGAGTCAAGTAAGTTGATGTTTTTACTCGCTTTCTTTGTTATGAACAATAAATTATTTTATTTTGCTTTTCATAATAAAATTAATTCATGAATGTGTTTTCTGGATTATTCTTGCGTGTGTCTTTAAGTTTAATTTGATCATAACTGTTGCCAGGGGCATGATATTACATTTGATGGGAGAGTGAGAAAAACAAAAGAAAAGAAAGAGAAAAAAACCTAGAAATAAAAAATAAAAAATAAAAAATAAGAAAGAAAGAGAGATGTTGGGATACCCCGCCCTTACCCACCCCAAGTTCTATACCACCCTGAATGCACCACTTTTAGAGCTTCCTTAGCAATAGAAGGTTGACTGCCCATAGTTGAAATAATGAAATCAATTTGACTAATATGGCAGCATCTAAGTGGGATCAAACCTCTATAAAGCCAAAACCACATACCCAAAACACCAGAAAAACATATACGCTTCTTTTCTTGAAAACATGAAAGCCAGTCAATTCCTTATTCCCTAAAGCCTAGTCGTTAAGAAACGAAGAGTAAACCGAGCCAAAAGTCTATCAAACACCTTCTTTGCTTAGGAAAAAACCAAAAGAAACCAAAAGTCCATCACCTGAAGTAGTTGAACTCCCTAGGGGCAAAGCATTTTCCAAACAATATCTTTTTAAAAGAAAAGAAGAAAAAGAAGAAAGAAGAAAGAATAGTCCCACTAGGTATTCCTCCCCAATCATTGCCTAGGCAAAAGTTGGGGAAGTGAGTGAAAATAATTGATTGGAAAACCCGAAAAGGCCAATCAAGAATAGATGTAATATTAAAATTTTGTCGTAGTTGTTCTCATATTAAACAAAGAGATGCATGTTAAGGATAAGAAAGAAATATGTTTATGAAGAGATGTTATCTATGGTAAGCATTGTCAAACAATTTGAATTATGAAATTTTGGTTCATAGACTCTGGTTTGGTTAAGTTCCCTTTTGAATAGCGGTGGGCGAGCTTCAATAAGCTTGGCTGAGCATAAGGTAGATGAAGAGTAAACGAACGAATCGACTTAGGGAGTTTGGGTTAAAGTAATTGTTTTCAGGGGGGCATGCAATAGAGCAGCAGAACCTCATCAAGGTTAGAAAGTGGCTTACAAGTTCTCCAAAGAATGTGAGTATCCAGTAAAGTACCTAGCCTGGGGGCAACATTTAGATTTGCAATCAAATCAAAAAAGACAAAAGAAAACAAAAAAGAAAAAGGAGAAAGAGAAGAAAGAGAAGAAAAGGAAGTAAAAAAGAAAAATAGCTCTCTAAGTCGAAAACCCAAAAAAGGCAGCTTAGGCAAAAGTTAAAGCAAGCTCGTCGAGTTGAAAATCTGAAAAGGTTGCTCAGGCAAAAGTTAGATCCAGAGAAGAATTGAAGAAAAGAAAAGAAAAAAAAGATTTGATTGCAAACCTTCGACTAGAGGGTTGAGGTCCTATAGGTCCACTTAATGATGCTAATTCAATTACAAAGGTGAAAGATTCCCAAGAAGCTATGGCAAGAGAACTTTCTAGACTTGAGCAGGTTTACAATAACATATAGTCGCTATACAATTATGCATACATGCAATCATGTAGGAAATAGAAATTGTGTATCATGTGCATCATATTAGGAAAGAGAAAAGAAGTATACATATAAAAAAAATAAAAAAAAAAAAGAGAGAGAGAGAGAAACATTTGCATCATAATGGGTGTTAGCATTCTTGTAGAAATGTGTCTTGTTTTACAAATAATGCTAGAACAATGAAAAATGATGAGTGAAGAAAGAAAGGAAATGAAGAATGAACCCTGATGACACCGCTCTAATAGCTGATGAAGATGAGGAATGATAAAAAAGGCAAAAGATTGAAGACAGCCTTAATTGGTAAGGTCTTAATGACCATAAAGAAAGCCTGAATGGAAAAGTCTTAATGACTATATGAAGAACGCCCTAATGGTGAGGTCTCAATGATCATGGAGAGAGCCCTAATGGGAAGTAATGGGCCAAGGAAAACCCATTAAACCTATTAGGCCAGTAAAACCTAATAGGAGCCTTAATGGCAAAGTCCTAATGACTATGAGGAAAAGCTTAATTCTAAAGTTCTAATGACTATGAAGAGAGGCTTAATGCCAAAGTCTTAATGACTATGAAGAGAGCACTAATGGGCAATAATGGGCCAAGGAAAACCCATTATGTCTATTAGGCTAGGAAAACCTAATAGGAGCCTTAATGGCAAAGTCCTAATGATTATGAATAAAAGCTTAATATTAAAGTCTTAATGACTATGAGGAGAAGCTTAATGCTAAAGTCTTAATGACTACAAAGAAAGCCATAATGTGCTTGGTGTTAATGTCTCTGAAGGAAACCTAATGGGCCTAGCCTCAATGACCAAATGTTGAAGATAAAGAAATAGCCTCAATGGCACGATCTCAAGGATTGAATAACGAAGTAGTCACAATGATTGTTTTAATAGCAAAGTGAAGAGGAAAGGAACCTCAATAGCCTGACCTTAGCTATTCAACCAATGATGAAGGCTTAATGGCAAAATCGCAGGTATGCTTGTGTGTGTGAGTAGGGGAGAAAGTTAAGCTGGAGTTGGTTCGTACTTTATCTTACTTTATGAAATAAAATAAGCTAAAGTGGGGTAAATTGTGAATACTTAATTTTCAACCCCAGAGCCCGATGATGAGAAACGATTTGTTTTTACTTGGAGTTTGGTTCACAATGTGGTTTTTAGGTTAAATTGAAAAGAATTTTGGACTTAATTGAAAATGTTTTAGAAAATGGGTCAAATTGAAAAGTTTTGAAGTTCAATTGGAGTTTTTTTGTTTTAATGGATCGAATATTTGAAATTTGGAGTTTTAAAATGAATTTTGAAAAATTTTACTTTGGTTCTCAAGGGAGGGAAAAGTTGCAGTTTGGTCTCTGAAAAGGAAAAAATTAAAATTTTGCACCCTTGCTGAGCAAGGGGCGCATGAGGCCTCACACGTCCCTTGCACAGAGGAGTGAACCTTATGCATCCTTTGTGTGCTGACAGACCGAATTTCAAACTTTTTTTTTGAAAGATTTTGAATTTTAAAATACCGTAAAGCACCCCAACCCTTATGAATCCTTTCTGATAGGGTTGGGGAGGATGAGAAACCTTTAAAAAAGATTTTATCTTTTAAAAGACTAAAAAAATCCTTGGAAAATAAAAAACTTTCAATTTGACTCATTTTCCAAAGCATTTTCAATTAAGTCCAAAATTCCTTTCAATTAAGTCCAAAACTCCCTTTAATTTAACCCAAAAATTGTATTGTGAACCAACCTCTAAGCAAAAAGAAATCGTTTCTCATCATTGGGCTTCAAGATTGAAATTTAAGCGTTCACAACCATATAAAGGCATTTTTAGTTAAAGAATTACCAAATAACTGAAGCTTGAGGAAGTCCTCGGCCGATGCCTCCCCACACTGAGTGGTGAATCTGGAGATGTGTTCCACTGTACTCGAGTTGTCTTCTCTAGAAAACAAAATGAAATCAGGGATCTTGTACCCCCTAGGGAATGGATATACTCGGTCTATCCAATTTGGATATTATTTTCTATAGACAGACTGAGTATTATCTCTGAAATCCATTCTTATGCTGTCAAGAGCCCTCATCAAATCATTATCTATCGACTGATTGTTCCTATAATCATCCTGATTTCTGTCCCAGTCAGCTCTATCATCAAAAACCTGATTATTATGCCATTGATTCAGCTGTCTTTCATTTCTCTGCCGATATTCGGGCTCATATGCCCCCTGTCATTATGTCTAAAGCCATCTCTATAATCATTACCATGGTATAGGGGATTGTTACCTTGGCGAGCTCAGTCAGCTGGCCAATCTCTATGCTCCTCACAACCTTCTCGGTCACCTCTTCTCAATAGATTGGCTTTCCTATACCTAAGTTCATTCCTTCAGTTATCTATCGTATTCCTTTCTGAGATGATCGCCAAAGTTCCTTCTCTCGGCCATATCCTCGTTCCTACCCTCTATGAACTCAGTGAAACTAGTTAAGGTTGTTTGTAAAGCAGTCCAATGATCAATCAATTAATCGCTGCACAATTTGATTTTCATCTACCATAAGTCTCATGACTACAGCAATTTACTCGACCATTCCCAAGTATAGGTCATTATTGACTCGGGACACCCCATCCACAATTGCCATCTAGTCGGTCGCATTGAGAGTTTGTGGCCTTGGAGGAATAAGTTGCATGTTGTACTCGGGGTCCCTAGTTTTGGAGTTATCTCCATTGGGAGAAGCCTCTCGGCTGTAAGTTCCTTGTCTTGCCTACATCCGTATATTCAACGACTGATTATGCATGCTACGTGGCCATTATGGGAGTTGTATTCAGGATACCGGTCTTGGGATCTCATACTACCTCCTATCTTCATTCTTGTTCATTCTGTACATTCTAAGCATTTTGTGCATCAGCTGTAGTAGAAGCCAAATTCTTACTATTATCTCAAGTCATGGTCAACTTATTGTGTTGACCTTCTTTTCCAATATTTCCAGTGTCTCCAGTGTTTGACATATTCCTGATTAAGAATGTCCCCCCATGCGTGTGAAAAGATGTTTGCCCTAAATTTATCAGGTCAAATATCTTTAGATTGTTTAATCAAGTTTCCTGTCTCAGTACTGTCAGCCGCCGGTGTTAATCCTATTTTTGGTATTTTTAATATTGGTTGAACAAAAAAATAACCTAAACCTACTGTATATAGGCGTCATAGCTGAAGGAAGAGTGGCGCCAATTTGAGCAGAAGCAAGGTGGTGGGGTGAAATTTCAAATAATTTAAAATTTCACTTCACCCATTTTTGGTCCAAACATTCATTCAAGCAATCAATTAATTTATGTGTAAAACACATATGCAAAGAAAGAAAAAAGAAGAGTAATCTAATTACCTCTTGAAAGATCCTTCTTTCTTTAACAAAGAGCTCCCCAAATGTGAAACCTCGAGATCATCCATACCTAGCTCACATTCAAGTTTCCTTTGATTTTCTTTAGTTGTTCTTAAATCCCTCTCTTGGTTGCCCAAATATGATTCAAGATCCTCTCACTAAAACCTTTGGAAAAATAGGTTTTCTCTTTTAATTGTTTTGGACTAAACAATTTTTCAATTGCAAACAATTGTTCTTTCATAAAGAACAAAGAGAAGAATTTGAAGATTAAAATTGAAAAATTGAAGAAACTTTTTCTTCATCTTTTCTTTCAACTCTCTCAAATCTCTAATCTAATTGTTTCAAGTAAAAATGATGTTCAAGTTCTTTGAAGATAAAAACCTATCAGCTTTTTATATCCTTTGCAAGACTTAACACTTAAGTCTTCTAACTTTTAGCTATTAAGTTTTCTCCAAATGTCTCTTACACCCTTTTAGTTAAACCAATGGTGAATAAGCAAAGTTGGACATTACTACCACAAATAGTGAAATGACCATTTTATCTTTTGAGTGCTAAATTGACATTGTCATTAGCTAAAAGTGGAAAAGACCATTTTAATATTAGTGTATATTCTCTAGCCCCTAAACCCATCCAATGGGGTTAGTGAATAGTAAATATTCTCTAACCCCTAAATTTGCCTCTTTCCATATCACATATGGGCTTTGGCCACTTCAAATGTGATTAGGGTTTCCACTAAGTTTAAAATTAATTTTTTGATTTGTTTGGTTCAAAGCATTTGTAATTTAATCCTTTAATCCTATACAAATTAAGATTTAATTAAAAAGAAACCTTTATGGATTTAAACTTCAGAACATGTTAGGTTCCTTGTAAATTTAATTACAAGTTCAATCCTTTTACCACTAATTAATTAATTAAATACTTTAATTAATTATTATGGTAAACCTTTTACACTTGATAGGTGATTACTATTGGGTGTGTGACTTTCTAGGTTCTTGTCTAATTAGCAATGGGAATGAGAAAACATTTTTCTCTACTAATATGAAATTCTAATTTCACACTTAATCTCATAAGTCGTGAGTGACGCCTAGCAAAGCATATACCGACTACTTAATTAAAAATGAATGTTTATAGTTGATCACTTTAAACATCACATGGACCATCGATCATAAATTATCAGGCACTTGAATCCCTTCATTAAAATCCCAATCTTGGCTAGGGTAATGGTTTATGTCAAACCCCTAATGTGCCTCGATTATATGCCATTATCTCGATTCTAATTCTTGATATAATTAGATTCCTACTAAAAACTCTTTCTAGTGAATCTTATTGTTCTGGCCAGAAACTTTAGTATCGAGAATAACTAGATAGCATAGGATTTTAGCCTCGTTTACTCAAGGTAATGAATTCTATCTTGGCAATCACTTACCTCTATATATAACTAATTAGAACCATCACATGCCATTTATCCTTATATGAATAGAACATCTATGTAAGTAGTAATAAATCCTAATCACATATATATAAGATACAGTGTCCCTTAAGTCAAAGGACTATATACACTATTATGACCTAGATGATAAATAATTGACAAGTAGTAAAACTCCATATTATTGTCATCTAATGTCATAGTTTGACTATTCATCCTATGAATATCCATGTGTTTGTATCGACATCACATGTCAAGCAGCATGCGACCCACTGTCTCTATAATCATAAGTATCACATACTAATTATAGAAAACAAACAGAGGTGATGGTCTTCTGGAATTAATGATGTCCAGTCATTAATCCTATGACCATGAACATATTTAAAATATTTGTTTGAGAGCAATCTGTCACTCATATTATCAACACTTGAGAATATATCCTCTTACAAAATATTTAAGGACTATATTCAATAATATGAAACCATTTTCATATAATGAATATATTTATAATGCCATTGGGAATTATTATCTACTATTACATAACTATTATATGGCTCCTAAGGCATATACTGTTATCAATAGCATCGTCAACTTCAACCTAGGGATTGGTGCGAAGTAAAGTAATCTGAGCTCTGATATATAGATGTTCGGCACCATCAACTTTTTCTCATGGGTTTGATATATAAGTTTTGGGAATTGTCAATAAAAAAGGTGAATATGTAGGTAGTAGCTGTCAATTCAAAATAGTGACTACATAAGACAATTGAAAGAATTTGAGTATTTTATTGCGTTGAGTGATGAAAAGTACAACTGATTTACAACCCTTTTTATAGGGGATTTTCTGTGGCAGTATTGTAAATACAAGCTATTTACAGCAACCCTAGTCTTGCTAGGATCTAAGCCCAAGTTAATATTTACAAAATACAACAAATAGACCTTCTGCAAATCTGAGAACGAGTTGGGCCTTTTGTAATTTGGACTTATTTTTGAGCAAGCATCAACACAAAGCCTTACATGAGGTGGTATTTATAGTGCATAAACTTGGTCTCCAAGTAGAAGAATGTGGCCAGCCAGTAAGAAGTCTACGCATTTCTCCCCCTTTCCAAGAAAAATACTATAAATTCAATCACATAAAACACGAGTTTTTTTCATGGGCTTGGGCTAAGAGATGTCGGCTAAATTCTAAGTTATAATTAACATAAATGAATACTTCAATTATCAGACTGATTCTGCTAAAAAATAACTCTACTTATTGCAATTGTTTCATTTCGCTTTTTCTTGGAGGAGATACGTTTTACAATTTTATGCAAATCTACCTTTTTGTTGAATAAAAAAATTTATTTATCAATAATTTTAATGTTAATTATATAAATTAATATATATAAAAATCTTATAAAAAAATTCTTAATTTTCAATATAAATCATTAAAAAATAATTAAATTTATATTGTCGCACAACTCAGGCCCACAATTAGTTTTTAATAAATAATTATCCATATGATTGAGGTAAATTATACATTATTTCCGTTAATGATCAAGTTTATAAATTGATATGATCTATATGATATAGCATTAGGTTTTCATATTATATATATATATATATATATATAAAAACATGAAATCACAAGCAAAGCACATGGTTAAAAAGCAAATTTGTAAAATGAGAGATATAAAAGGAATGTGTTTATATTCTCATAAATAACAACATAAAATAAACCAATTAGATAGGATACATGTCAATGGTTGAAAATTAGTGTAAAACTTATTAGTTTTACATTAATGTAATTGGATTGCCACTTATATATATATATATATATATATATATATATTGTTAGTGCAAGAACGAAAAATTAAAGAACAGTAGTACCAGTTTTTTAGGTTGAGTCACGGACTAAGTCCCTCTCTTTAAGACGATTCGTAACTCTGCCCAAGTTCGTGCAAGCATGATATCAGCCCCGTCGTCCTAAGATAAAACAGCCCAAAATCTCCTCTATTTGCTCTTCTTCTACACAAGAAGAAGAATAGAAAACAAACACCCAAACTTTCTATTGCTCGGTAAACTGAAGGAATTGATTTGTTCTAATTATGTATATATTCAAAGGAAACTATCATCTGGCCTCTTATAGAACATTTTCAACGGATAGAAAATAAAAATAATAACAATAGGAAGAAAATCGTGGAGCAAGGATCAGGAAAGAGAAAATCGTGGAGCAATGATCATGGGAGAAAATCGTGGAGCAAAAAAATTTCAAGGGATTTAGGAATTGTTTATAGATATTAGATATTATAGAAAAATTTATTTTAAAAAAATTAATTAATTTAAATAAATTTTATGTAAAAAAAATATTAAGCCCGCTGTAATACCCAGAATATTCATGTATAAGCTTCTAGTTGATAACATGTGTATGGTAATGTGTAGCATATTATTAAGTATTGGAATAACAATAGTTCTTAAAAAATTGGGAGGAAAATTGAGCACCAATTGATTACTTTATAGTATTAGAAATTGAGCTAGTGGAAAGTGGGTTCCACTTTCCATTAACCCAATTTTCATAAGCCTTGACTAGGTTCATTGAACCTAGTCACTTTGCTTTCATTTTCATCTATTTTCTCTCAAGCTATCGAGAACTCCAAAGAGCACTTTTCTTCTTCTCATTTTTCTTCTTCCATTTTCTTCAATTGACTAAGAGTGAAATATCATCAAAGAGAAGCTTCAAAGGTAATGATCTAAATCATTTCTTCATTTAAATATTGTATTGTATGCTTGTGATTTAAGGATTCTTCTTATTCTTCCTCTTCTCTTTTCTTTGGTTTACCCAAATGGGTTTTTAGAAATGGAATTCCTTTGAGGAAAATGTTATTAGATGATGATTTATAAGCATGTATTGGGAGTAATGAATATATGAAAATGGATTTCCAAAAAGGATTTCGAAACTTTCTCATTTTGATGATAATGGGTTTAATCTAATGAGTTTTTGATTCCTTTGTTGATTCTATGTTTGATTGATGATATGAGTTAAGTTATAAGTCATTTGCATGGTATAGAAGTTCATATTGGGGTTAATCTTGGTGTTGAATTTCCTTTCCTTCAGCCATTTAAGGATTTTTCCCAAAAATCCTGCCTAAAAGCATGATACAGGCAGAGGTATGCCTGTGGCCGTACCATTGCTTCTGTAAGTCATCCTTAAGGTACGGGCAGAGGTACGCCCGTACCCCTGGGAGTATCAATGCTACTGTAATTTTTTACTTATGGTACGGGCAAAGGTACGCCCGTACCTCTGGGCGTACCATTTGTGTGTAACATATTTCCACATGCTTCTATTTCTATAGTTAGCATTCTAGATTGATAGATATATAAGGCTTAGATGAGTTATGATTGGAAAGAATTGAATTGTTGATATTTCTATTTGGGTTTTCTATAGATTCTTATAGAGATTCAAGAAGAGTGGATGATAAAGGTTGTGATCATCACATTTGCTTGCTTTAGAGATTGATAGCAAGTCATTTTGGATATTGCATTGTTAAGGTGAGTGATAATTATACTATTATTTTGTGTTTTGAACCATGGGGCATAAATGCCTAATTTTTAATGAACTTCCAAATGATTATTAATTACTGTTAAATATCCTTTTGTGATATCAAGATCATTGTAACCATGAACTATGAATGAACCAAGACCATGATTATTGTATGACATGATATGAACCTCTCGAGAATCCATGCTTGATTATGACCTTTGATCCATGATATCTTACTGTATGAATTCCATGACCAAGAATCTAAGCAGAAAACCCCAACTCTGATGTGGGGCATGACAT
>CATKHJ010554660.1:0-11484 GCA_949750685.1 Vernicia montana | reverse complement strand
GGGATTCAAGAACAACCAAAGGAAACTTGATGGTGGAACTAGGTGTGGATGATCTATAGGCTTCACACTTGGGGAGCTCTTTGTCAAAGAATGAAGGAACCTACAAGAGGTAATGAGATTACTCTTCCTTCTTCTTTAATTGCACATGTGTTTTACACATAAATTAAATTGATTGCTTGAATCAAGTTTGGACCAAAAATGGGTGAAGTGAAATTTTAAAATGTTTGAAATTTCACCCCACCGCCTCGCTTCCGCTGCGTGTTGGCTCCACCCTTCCTTCAGAACATCCAGGAAGAGAGTGCCTATACTAGGTGTATGCAGAGCAGTTAGGGAATATCCGAGGCATGTGTACATGGTATGCAATAACACGGGACATTCAAATAGAGATTGCCCTATTAGATTAATGGGTCTTGCTTCTGATGAGTGGTCCACAGCTAGGGTGGTTCCGAGGGATTCTTCCGAGTCAGGAGATAATTAGTGGTGGGCTAGAAAAAAAAAAAGAAAATTAGGTGTAGATATGTATTATATGTGAAATATGTAAAAATAGAAGAGTAGTATCTGAGAGTAGTTTTTGTAAGATAGGGAATAAAAAGGAATGTAAAAATAGTTGTATTGTGAAAAGTAATTAAGAATGTACTGACAAATTATGTATAAAAGAATGTGAATATTAATGACATATGAAAGGTTTATGTAATTAAGAGTTTTAACATATTTATTTCAGTTATTATGTGTGGTATGTATATATTTTTTTATATGGACTTATTGATGATAGATATATACTAAAACAAATTGCATTGTGTGAAATAGAATGCTGCCTAGAAGAGAGATTGAACCCATACCTAGTCAGGAGGCAACAGATGAAGCTTCTGTTTCTGAATCTCAAAGGGGTAACTGGGTGATGAACCCCCACGTGTACAATGTAGAGTGGAGGAGGTTGATCAGCAAATTCCTCCTGTGGATACTGCAGTTTTATTGGAAGAGTTATGGGTAATGCGACGAGAGTTAGATGAAATGCGACAAGTTCAACAACAGCAACTAGAAGTGGTTCCACCGGTACCGATACCAACACCAATACTGATGCCACCACCAGCCAATGCCCTAATACCGTGACATGTAGTCTACAGAATAGTGGATGATGGGGGTGTCACGATGACTAACTTTATGAAGATGGGGCTTCCTGAATTTAAAGGAGAAGATGGAGAGGAGCCACATGAGTTTTTAGAGAAGGTGGATAAGCGAGTGATGAGAATGCCTTATTCTGATGCTCGTGCTATTGAGCAAGTTGGATTGTTGCTGGTTGATAATATGGGATATTGGTTTAAGGAACATGTAGAAAGCATATTTTATGGGAATGCTCTAACAACCTGGAAGCAATTTAAAGAGGAAATGATGGAACAATTTCTGCCAGAAGGAGAAAGGGAAAGGAGAGTGGCTTAATTCGAGCAACTTAAGCAAGGAAATTAAACAGTTTCTGAGTATGCAAAGGAGTTCATTAGACTAAATTGATATGCATCAAAAATTGTATCGACTGAAGCTTCCAAAATTAAGAGATTTACAAGGGGATTGCATACTTTCTTACACAATAACTTATGTGGGCATCAATCTTCCATGTTATCAAAACTGGTTGATAGAGCCAAGCAAATGGAAGCAAAGTCCAAAGAAGAAAGGGCTGAGAGAGAGTATAGGCAGAAAGTTAATTGGAGTGGCCAAAGTAGTTATGGACAAGGGTCTGGGAGTAGCTCACAACAACGTACTCCTAGTACGGACTCAGGCTATTCAAGAGGAAGGGGAGCCGGAAGTGGTCAAGGAAGAGGTACCATTATTGTACCTACTTTTGGGAATGTACCTACTTGTCCAATCTACTACAGGAAACATCCAGGATTTTGTAGAAGAATTACAGGAGCCTGTTTATAGTGTGGCCAAACAGGTCATTTTTGGAGAAACTGTCCCACAGGAGGAACACCAAGTAGTTCATCAGTGGGATCCCAATCCACTGTACAAATGCCAAAGCCTAATACAGGAGGTAATGCAGGCCGAGGTTAAGGAAGGGGACAAGCATCAAGAACTACTCAGCCTACGACTGGAAAGAGTAGAGGTAGAGTACTTGCACTTACCCAGCAGGAAGCATATAATGGAGATACTACTGTAACAGGTATGGTTCGTATTCAATTTGCACCGGTTGAAGTATTATTTGATTCGGGGGCTACACATTCTTTCATGTCATCTACTTTTTCTAAAAGGTTGGGTAAGGATAAAGAATTACTTGAAAACCCATTAGAAATAAGTACTCCTCTAGGGGAAATAGTAAAGGTAAAGTATGTTTATAGATCATGTGAGGTAGAAATCGATAGGAGATACCATCTAGTAGATCTAGTAGAGTTGCCAGTGCTGGAAACGCACATCATATTGGGAATGGACTGGTTATCTAACCACTTTGCTCATATAGACTATAGAGGAAAACGTGTGATATTTAAGGGGAAAAGAATTTGAATTTCAAGGGGATAAGAGTGATAACTTGAAAACCCTCATATCGGCTATTGGAGCCAAACGATTATTAAGAAAGGGATGTCGTGGATATCTTGATAGTGTTATGGACACTAGGCAGGAATGTAAAGAATTACAACACATTTCAGTTGTGAATGAATTTCTAGAAGTATTTCCCGAAGAGTTACCAGGATTACCGCTAGCTCGAGAAATTGAATTTACAATTGATTTACTCCCGGGAACTCAACCTATCTCTATTCCCCCATATCGAATGGCTCCAAAGGAATTACGAGAATTAAAGGTGCAATTGCAAGATCTATTAGATAAAGGATTTATTCGCCCACTTAGTTCTCCATGGGGTGCACCAGTTTTATTTTTGAAGAAGAAAGATGGAACGTTACGGTTGTGCATAGACTATCGGCAGTTGAATAAAGTGACCATAAATAACAAGTATCCGTTGCCTAGGATTGACGACTTGTTCTATCTACTACAGGGAGCTAGTTATTTCTCAAAAATTGATCTCAAATTAAGATATCATCAACTCCGCATTCGAGATGAAGATATTTGCATGACAGTTTTTCAGACTCTATACGGGCATTATGAATTCACCGTATTACCATTTGGCTTAACGAATGCACTCATGACATTTATGGATTTGATGAACCGAGTATTTAAGTCGTATCTCGATAAATTTTTCATTGTATTTATCGATGATATTCTTATTTATTCTCGGAGTAAAGAAGAGTATGAAAAGCACTTGAGAACAGTGTTACAGATTTTGAAAGATCAGAAATTGTATGCAAAGTTCTCTAAGTGTGATTTTTGGTTGGATAAAATTTGTTTCTTGGGACACATGGTGAGTAAGGATGGGATTCAAGCAGATCCTAAGAAGGTGGAGACAGTGATAGATTGGCCGAGACCCACTAATGTTACTGAGATTCATAGTTTTATTGGTATGGCTATGTATTATTAAAGATTTGTCAAAGATTTTTCAAGAATAGCTGCTCCTTTGACCAAGTTAACACGAAAACAAGTGAAGTTCCAATGGGATGATGCTTATGAGGAAAGTTTCCAAAAGCTAAAAACCTACCTTACAACAGCTCTAGTATTGGTATTGCCGGAGGGCACTGAAGGTTTTGTCATATATTGTGATGCTTCTAGAGTAGGATTATGATGCATACTCTTGCAAAAAGGAAAAATAATTGCATACGCATCGAGACAGTTAAAGAGACACGAAACGAATTATCCTACTCATGACCTAGAAATGACTGTAGTCATCTTTGCTCTTAAGATTTGGAGACATTATTTATATGGGGAGAAGCGTGAGATTTTTACAGATCACAAAATTCTCCAGTATCTTTTACAATAGAAGGAGTTGAACTTGAGGCAAAGAAGGTGGGTAGAATTATTAAAAGATTACGACTGCAAGATTTTATATCATCCGGGAATAGCTAATGTGGTAGCAAATTCCTTAAGTAGAAAGCCAATGGGAAGCCTATCACATATTATTGTAGCAAGGAGACCACTGATATAGGAGTTGAAAAAGTATGTGTGTCATGGATTTTAGAGGCAACTGGGATCGATATCTTCCCTTAATAGAGTTCACTTATAATAATAGCTACCACTCCACCATTGGAATGGCACCATATGAAGCTTTGTATAGAAGGAAATGTAGATCACCCGTTTGCTAGATGGAAGTGGGGGAAAAACATATAGAGGCACCAAATCTAATTTGGGAGACGATGGAAAAAGTACTATCATCAGAGAAAGATTGAAAACTGCATTTAGCAGACAAAAGAGCTATGCTAACCCAAAAAGGAAAGATATAAGTTTTACAGTTGGAGATCATGATTTTCTAAAGATATCTCCAATAAAAGGAGTTATAAGATTTAGAAAGAAAGGGAAACTCGCGCCAAGATACATTGGACCTTTTGAAATTCTGGATCGAGTGGGCAACATATCATATCGATTGGCTCTACCACACAGTATGACCTATGAACACCCAGTGTTTCATGTATCTATGCTATGCAAGTACATTTCAGATCCTTCATATGTGCTGCCATCGCAAGAGGTTGAGGTGGATCAAGATTTAACTTATGAAGAAACATCAATTGCAATTGTGGATCGAGACATTAGAACTCTATGGGACAAGCAAATAATAATGGTCAAGGTATTATGGCGAAACCATACAATGGAAGAGTGTACGTGGGAAAGTGAGGAAGAAATGCGACGATGATATGCTCAACTCTTTTAGGAATGAAGGTACATTATAGAATATAAAATTTGGGCTGAATTTTCTTCAAGGGAGGTAGTGTAACACCCCAGGATTTTGTTAGATCACTAGAAACCTAGAAAATAGGAACTTAGGAATCCAAAAATTTATGTGGAGCGCGATTAAGGGAATCGGTTAGTGTACGCGATATCGATAGGATAGCAACTTTTAGAATTTTTTGAAAATTTTAATTTAAGTAAAATTACAAGGGAACTACCTAAAAATAATATTAGAAACCTAAACTAGAGATTAAAAATAATTTTAGACTTAAATTAGAAAATGTAGTAAAACTTTGGGTTAAAAAGGGCAAAATTGAAATTTTCTCTTAAAACGTAATTATTATATTTGACCAAGTAAAAATAAATAAATAAAATGGAAAATTAGGTGTCAATGGCCAACCACCATGATGCATCAAAGGGTGGTAAATTGTCCAAAATTACACTTAAGAAAAATAAATCGAAAAGAAAAAAATATATAAAAGGAGCTAAATGGGAAGATAAGTATCATCTTCCCATTTCTAGCATTTTCTACAAAAGAAAGAAAGAGTAGAGAAGAGAAAAGAGAAAGAAAGAGACAATAATAGAGAAGAAGAAGAAGAAGAAGAAGATTTTCTTGAGGTAAGTTATGAATTTAATTAGCCTTTTCATCTATATACATATATATGTTGATGATCATGATTGTGTGATTGTATTATTGTGTTGATGGTGTGGTTAAGATGAATGAATTGGGGATGGAGAAAAGAGATTATGAAGTTGAGAAAAGATGAATTGATAAGGGAAAAAGACCTAATTAAGGTAGTTTTGGTGGAATAGAGTAAGAAATGAAAGAATTAAATAAATGAAACAAGAAGTAAGAGGAGAGAGCTTTAGGGTTTAGAAAGCCCTGTAACATAAGGAGGAAACTCGAACCCCAAGGAGCACAAATTTGAAGAAAGTTAAAACATCAAAAGTGTATTATTGTGTGATTGTATTATTGTGTTGATGAGGATGATTGTGTGATTGTATTATTGTGTTGATGGTGTGGTTAAGATGAATGAATTGGGGATGGAGAAAAAAGATTTTGAAGTTGAGAAAAGTTGAATTGATAAGGAAAAAAGACCTAATTAAGGTAGTTTTGGTGGAATAGAATAAGAAATGAAAGAATTAAATAAATGAAACAAGAAGTAAGAGGAGACAGCTTTAGGGTTTAGAAAGTCCTGTAATTTGAGGAGGAAAATTAAACCCCAAGGAGCATGAATTTGAAGAAAGTTAAAACATAAAAAGTGGTTCTTTATGTCTTTAGTTTAATTATATAGAAGGAAGTTTAAACTAATTCTTGTTAGTTTTGGAGATATAGGAAGGAAAAGAAAACTACATCCTGTACACCTACCCTAAGAGTCTAGAAATGTTGAGGCCCATTTTGAGTATCTTAGGATAGGAATTTAATGATTACTAAAATATAAGAAATGGATCTTGATATGTATTTTAGATAATGTAAGAATTTCAGAGTAAAATATCAAGTATATTGGAAGATATACAAAAAGATTTAAGCAGTGATAGGGTAACTGGACAGACAAAATTTATGATATTAACCTTTCAGTTGGATGACATTGGAGGCAGAACAAAGTTGAGGTAAAAACTAATAAAATGTACCCTTATGAGTATAATTTCATTAAAAAAATAATTATATCAAATGGAGTTTTTCAGCTTGAGTTATAGCCAAAAGAGTGTACTGAACTCCTGTGAAACCTATAATCCAAAATCTAAGAGAATTTAGAAAATAACTTTTGGACAATTAAACTTAGAAAGTGATTGAAGGGAAATATATTAGGAGTGACCAGATTTGGAATTGAATCAATTAGAGTATAGATTAGCATCAAAATTGCAAACATGAACTAATCTTCTAAGTTAAAAATTAAATAAACATAATTATGTGAAATTAACTTTTATGTAAATATTTTGTAATTTGTAGAAGGAGAAGAGGAATTCCAAGAAAGAGAATCCGGTGACAAAGAAATTGAGGAAGAGTATCAATATTTTGGAGCTTAACTAGAAAGGTGAGTATATATTAAATTTTCCGGCACATAACCATTTCACTTTGTATATGTGAATTGTACTTGACCATGTGAAATTGTACTTGATCATGTGACTTTGAATTTGATAATTCATCTTTGTGTAACTTCGAATCTTATTTGATTCTCTATATGTGAAATGTTCTATTTGACTTGAACTCTGACTTAAGACAAAAAGCAAAAATTCCCTTCTTTCGGTGTGGGGATCACTGAACTCTGTGCACAGTGACTTGTACCTTGCTATGAGGTATTTGAATGCCCTAGCCACAAGGTCTAGCTAACCTTGTGTTATAATTTGTCATTGGAAATTTGTGGTTCTACAGTACTATATTGGGGATGTGAACAAAGTTCACATTAAATTGGTAATAATTTCTGCTAAACCCTCAATTTTATTGAACTGAAAATTCGTTAATTGTTTATTGTGATAACCCATTGAGCCAATGATTATATTCATGCATCCAATTTGTAGTGCTAGGATATTTATTATATATTCACTGAGATTTGATTCTCACCCCATTTTCCCTTATTTTTTTTTTAGGTTAGTGGATCTGCAGCGCAAGTATCCTACTTGACTTGCTGCTGACATATATTTTGCACTAGTTATGTAAATATAATCCAGAAGCATATAATGGATATATGTAAATGTGACTGTATATAATGATGTGTAGTAGTATTATCTAGTGTCTCCATGGTACTTAATCTAATATAAATGTGATATGGTATATAAATATAAATGACCGAACGGAATATAATAAATTCAAACTAGTGATGTGTAATGGTGATTGTGAGCTAGCTTGTGTCTTAAATGGAGTTGAGGATATAAGGTGGTAATATTGGGAGTGTTCTATTTTTCTTGTAGGTTTGATCTTGGGAAAAATTGTTAATGTACTGCCGGTATACCACTGAAATTACATTGGTATTCTAAAAAAATAGTTGGGTTCTACGGGTTTTCAGTGGCATATGCCTACCTATGCCCTAGGACCGTCCATTCTAAAAGTGGGATGTGACACATGGTTAGCTTACACAAAACATATTTGTCATGCAATAAAAATTCATCATCATAATTTTTTTTTTCCAAAAACAAAGACTATAAATATAAGAACTAGAGGAGGTAGGACAAACCTAGGAGCTATAGTTACTTATTTGCAGACCCACAAGCCAGTCTGTGATTTGATTGATCCATCTGGTTTGCTCAATCTTTTATACTTGGACTATACCCATGATGGGAATCCTCCTCTATTGAGAGCTCTGGCATAGAAATGGTGGGACACCACAAACACATTTCACTGGGGATATGACTGTGACTCCTTTAGACTTGAGTATGCTATCGGGGTTGCATTTTCGTCCTCGGACTGTCGAGTTTTATCTAGACTGGCATTCAGTTGCCACTGAGAGGTTGGTTAAGCTGTTGGGTTTCAATCCACTGCGTGGAGATGTTCATCTTTCCAGGGTATGACTTCGAACACATATCGATTCAGTCACTTATGTCAGATTTTCTACTACTGATAAGCAGGTTGCTCGCCTCATCATATTGTTAATTATGGGCTTTCATGCCATATAGTGGATTGGGCGGGACTAATATTATCTGGGAGGTACACCCTGCTACGTTATCTCTTTTTCTTGTATGTTTTCCCCTAGCCTACTTATCTTGACTGCTTTCTGTTTTGCCGTACTGGGCTTATGAGCATTTCAGATTCTTAGCTCCTCCTTTGAGGAATACTACCATTGAGCATCTTCCCAATGGTTACCTATGGCGGACAGAGAACAGGAGCCGCTATGAGAGACAGAGCTTCTTTGGGATTAGGGCCTATTTTACTCAGCTTGATGTTTCATAGGTATTGACTATTTCTTTATTCTGTACTTAGCATTTGTTACCTTTTCTCTTATCTGAAATACACTTTTTTTCTTACAGATTCAGTGGACACCTCATGCTTCCAGACTCATGTTTTTAGGATAGCAATTAGAGTCCGGCTTGACTCTGTCTAGTTTTTGATTTCTTTTATACTTTTGGATTGATCGAATGTTCTATCTAGTTGAGAGAGTCTGGGGACAGGTCACTAGGAATAGAAGTGTCCCGACTGATCCTCCTCTGGAGATGTGTTATGGGCATCGCATCCAGGATCAGGATATACTGGTGGTAGGCATTCTGGCTGATCGATTCTTGGATTTAGATGCTGATTATGATGAGTTCTGTCAGACCTTTCTGATGCCACGAATGCCTTTCTTAGACGGACTTGCCTACCCTAGCTATAGGCGATCAACAGCTACTTCTGCACATGGTCCTCCTTCAGCTGGGAGGGGAAGTGATGGAGATCTTGACCCGAGTACATCCGTAGGGCCTGCTTCGCATAGAGTTAAGTCTAGTGGGACATTTCCTTAGCATCTTTGGACTGAGGAACAGCTGGACTATTTCTCTCACGCTCGTGGACTAGAGCGGTATGAGATCCCACGTGATCTGCCTACTGGTTTTACTCCTTTTCTGGATGACATTAGTGAGGTATGTAGTTCTGAAAACTTGTTACCTTGAAAGGATAAAACACTAGGTTCCTTTACCCTTTTCTCTTCTCTTGCTTGCAGGTTCCGGTAGATTGGGCTCCCCATACTTATGAGATGGTTGGCTGACTACAAGCTATTTTGGCTACATCTTTGACTCGGAGTAGTTTCCAAGAGGACAGGGAGGAGTCTCCACCACCGAGGAGGAGGCATCGACATGGCGGACACTAGCTTTTCCTTTTTCCTTTTCCTATCATTTTAGTTACATAGATGCAGTGTATGACCATATGAATATATGCATGTATGGATGATGTATTGACTTATCCTATATGAGATGACTTATGTTATGATACATATTTTGGGATTTATGTATGCTTGCAAATGCAGAATGTATGATAGAGCTTCATGTCATTATTTTTCTAACACTTTTTTTTTTCTTTCTTCTTCTTTTTTTTTTTCAGTTGGGCCGTCGATGACCGCATTGCCACCTACACTGACTGCATGGCCTCATGCGGTGACCGCATAGTCGAGTGCGGTGACCGCATAGTCGAGTGCGGTGACCACACTAAGGCCTGCGGTAACTGCATGGCCACCTACGGAGACCGCAAAAAAGCTCGTGGTGGCTCTGGAAAAATTCTTACTTTTTGCCTATATATAGGCCCTTTTAGTGCTTCTAAACTTATTCTAGCATCTGTGAACCCACAATTTTGCACCCTTAAGATGCTACTGCAACTTGACACCTGCTAAATTTCGTGCCTACGCAGAGCCGGTACGGCGGTCCCGCTAGCTGGTCAGCAGGCAGGGGTTAAGAGGGCAGCACCCCCTCAAAAAAATTGATTTTCATGCATAATATTACAAGGAGACTGACACTTTTTTGACCCCGACTAGATTTTCTGTACCAAACAGCACCTTTCCAAAACTGACCGGATTTTCACCAAAACATACTGTCAAAATGTCTGATAATTAATTTCAGAGCTACCACCACTGACCGATAATTTTTTGAACTTCAGAATACCCCAGAAACTTACACGAAACCCCCCGAAAACTGACCCGAAAGAGACCCCAAAAACCCAAAAAATCGACCCAAGGAGAGCTGCCACGCGGGAGTCCGCTGGGATGGCCTGCAGATCCACCGGCCATCTGCGCAGATCCGCGAGGTCTTCTCGCGGCCACCGGTAAGAAGGCCCGCGGACGCGCCGGACTTTCGGCGGTCGCCACCAGCATCCAGGCGCGTCCACACTGACGCACCTGATGCATCGTACAGACACACGTCAGTATGGCGCTGACACACGTCAGCATAAAACTTACGCAGCCGCCGAATTGGCTAGCGGATTTTCCGGGTCCTCCAGTGGCCTTCGCGACTTTTTATCTCGAACGCGAGCCATTCTGACGCGCATCCGCGAGTCTCTATCGCGGCTGTCCTCCTTTTTCTGTAGAAATTCCAAATTTACGCCTTTTTTAGCTTTTTTTTTTTAGCCCTTTTGACCCTATCCTTTTGGTCTTTTCACACTTTATATTTCTAAACTACCCCCACCTCATTTTCCTATAAATACCCCCCTCCTCTCCTCCATTTTTCTACACACACCTCAAGCATTTGTGATTGTCATCCACTTGCTTTCACGACCCGACTCACGAGCCGCGACGGTCCTAGGGCATGGGTAGGCGTAAGGCCATCGAAAACCCATAGAACCCAATACTATACTATAACCAATCATGCATATATAATTCCCATATCAGAACCCCAAACACATTACTATGACAATCCAAATCATCCATTCATTAGATGCATTCCATCAATACAATAAAGTAATATGTCATGTCTTACAGTCCTAAAGTGAATATACAATACTTAATCATCATATACAATATCACAATGACCATGGAACTCTAGACTTGACTCTTAGAGATAGATATTCATTATGATGTAATCAAAATGACAAAATGAAAACATAGACAGAGTAACCCCCAAGCGAGAAGATGGAGCTTGAGTTTTACCTCGTCTCAACCTCTATAGCACCTAAAAATGATAAACCACTATGGGGTAAGATATAAATCTCAGTGAATACATAATAGTTCAATATGATATGCCGGCTAGGTACAATAGAGAATATGCAATTAGAATAGCTTCAAGGCTTTTTAGCAATATAAACAATTGGGTAATCGAAGTTATCACAATGGGATTCAT
>CATKHJ010554550.1:0-16698 GCA_949750685.1 Vernicia montana | reverse complement strand
TTTTAATTTTTTCAAATTTACAATATGTATATATTAAAATAGTTGCAGTCTTACGGATACTAAATATATACTTAACGTATACCAAATTTTAGTATATATATATCATTTACTGAGTTTATCTTTTTAATTTTTTTCAAATTTGTAATATATATATATATATAATAGTTGCAGATACCAAATATATATTTAACGTATACCAAATTTTGGTATACATATACCATTTACTGTTAATTTTTTTTTTAATTTTTTCAAATTTGCAATCTGTATATATTAAAGTAGTTGTAAATACCAAACATATACTTACACATATACCAAATTTTAGTATACGTATATCATTTACTATTAATTTATCTTTTTATTTTAAAATTCTAATTATATATTATTAGAATTTTAAAAATATTTTTGTTGAAAAATAAAATAAAAATTTGGTATCAAATATTAAATTAAAATATTTTTGTTGAAAAATAAAATTTTATTATAAAGAAAATAATAATAATACACACAAAAATAGTTTTTCTCCTAGCTATATTACAAGTATTTATTTTTAGCTACATTATTATAGAGATATTATTTAATATAAATTTACTGGTGCGACAGTGGTGTGGTGGGGTAGCATAACTAAAAAATTGCACATTGGGGTTGCGTGTTATAAATAATAAAATAAAATAAAATTATAAGTTATAATTATTGTTTTGTCATGTTTGAGAAAAAAATAAAAATAAAAAAATTGAGCAAATCATAGAATTGCATTTCACACACTTCTACTACTCCTTTTGATTTTTCCTCCAATAACCAACGATAATTTATTATTTTATCTTATTTGATTTGTCTTTTTGACAATAGACAAACAAGATAGAGGTAGTGCATCACGTGGTCAGGATAGGGATGGTTGCTATAGCAACAGGACCATAGTTTTGAAATTTTTTTAAAGTTTACAATATTTTTGAAATTTTTTTATGAGCATGGCAAAAATGATTTTTTTTTTTCCTTTTTTTGTTATTTTTGAAATTTTTCCTACAACAAAATGCATACGGTATTATATTTAGAAATTAATATAAAAAATAGAATAATAAATATTTATTTTAAAATGCTCATATTTTTATTTTTATTTAAAAGTCTCATTGTTTTAGAATTCTAATAATTTTTATTTCAGAGGCCTAATTAGAATTATAATTTAGGTAATGTTTTTTTCTCAATTAGAATCTTTATCCTAATATAGCCTTAATCTTGATTTATCTTATTTAAATTGGTCTACTTTATTTATAAATATTGTTCTATATAACATTGTAAGGCACATCAATTAAAGATGTACCCCTTATTTATTTATTTTCGAAATGTATGTGCCACTTATTTATATTATATTATTTATATTATATTAGTAAATAAGTATTTTGAGTTAAACACGCGTTAAAAACGCGTGATACCTTTCAAAATACTTATTTTCTAATACAAATGAATACTATAGTTTATGTTGAGAGGTATCACGTGCTTTTAATGCGTGTTTAATTCAATCTCACTAACATCCATCAAAAAATCTTTCAATAAATAAATATATAAAAGTTCAAGGACTCAAAAATATATGTTGCCTTGATTTATATTAGAAAATAAATATTTTAAGAAGCATCACAGGTTTTTAATATGCGTTTGATTTAATTTTGTTAATAACCGTCAAAAAATATTTTAATGTGTAAAACAATAAATGATTGAATATTTAATATAGACAAACAAACTTTTAAAACCTTAATAGACAAATATGTGATGATGCGTTTCCCTTTTCTTTTTAGATCTTTAAAAATTAATTAAGGTCAACATCATTTTCAAATAAATAAATAAATAAAGTCAACATCTTAGTAGGACTAGTACACTATACTAGAGTTTTTTTTATATTCATCTACCAAAGTCGTGAACAGAAGTTGGCCACGAGCTCATCTAACCTCAATTAATAACCTAAATTTGTAGATAAATAAATACCTTTCAAAGTGTCAACAATAATAATTAATTTATAGACTATTTTATATTAAAAAAATAATTGATCTATTTTCCCCCACTTCGATCACCGTGGAGGATTTTGCTCCGTTAATATAATATAATATAATAAATATAATTCCGATATTATTGAAAATAATGTTTACAATATATAAAACGTGAACTTTTTTTTTTTTGAAATTAAAAAAAAAAAAAAAAAAAAAAAGGGTGAACTTTTATACTTGTTAAAAATTTAAAATATCATTCCAACCTAATAAATATCATATAATTTAATTTGGCTAATTTCCCCTTTTCACTCTTCTCACTGTCTCCAATTTTAATTTCCTTTTATTATATGTGCTAGATCCTTATTTCTTGTTTTTCAATTTGGAAAAATTCAGTCATAAATTTTTCAATGTTAATGAAAAAACCTATTTAGTACTTCAATTTTTATTATGTATTAAGCCTTAAACTGCATATTAATTATGTATTAAATATTTGAATCTAGTTTGGATATTATCAATTGTGTGATGTACATGTGCAATTACACTCACAGAAAAAAAAAATTAATAATAATAATAGCCCAAGATAAATGTCAATTAATCATATTGAGTACACTATGTCTAAAACACATTGATATAGAATTTATATTGCAAATGATTTTCATTAAAAAATTTATTTTGTAAATAAATTTTCATATTAAGATTAAATGTATAATTCAGTTTGAATATATAGTCTTTCTAGCTTATACTTACAATTCATTAATTTTATTAGTAACTTGTACCATTATTAAGTTTTTAGATTTCATTTCTAATTAAATTTTATTAATATTAGTAGAATTTGATTCAAGTATAATCAATTTTATAAAATATAATATTTGAAATTCTAATGAATTTTTCTTTATAATTTATAAATGAATTATTTAAAATTTTATGGAATTTATTAAATAATCTTTTAATTTAAAAAAAAAATACCAAAATTGGATATCTTCTATATATAAACTTTAAATTATACTAGAGTTTTTTTTTTCGTTAATTTATAAAATATTTCATTCTTAGTGTCCTCTAAATAATATTTTTTAACTCTACCTTAAATACACTTTTGGAAGTAATCATACATAAATTTCACATTATTATTAATTTTTTAAAATTGAAATCAAAGTATTTTTTTTATATATAACTCAGTATATGGTATAATTTAATTTATTATATGCACTAAATAAAATGAATTTATTTTATTTACTTTGGTTAGGTGTAAATACTCGAATTAATCCATATGTGTATATTTATGTACTAAAAGTAAGTCTCATGATATTTGAGACATTCAAATCTAATATATCATTATATATTTATATATTTAACTTTTCATATGCATTTTGATTCAAAAAACTTTCATATGGATTTAAATAAACTATATAAGTACATAGAACATAAGTATAGCAAAATAATATGTCTAAACATGTTTTTCACATGTAAATTATAAATAGACAAAAAAAAATTAAAGAAAAATCTGATTAAAATTGAATTGAAGGCTTAAATATTTCCATAACACCATAATAAGAATCCAAAAGCACATTTTTATTATTCACTCTTTTGATTATTTGTAACAATAAAGTAAAATAGAAAATATCATATTAAAACACTAATTCAATTCCAAATCAAATTACTAATTCAATTCCAAATTAAAAACACTAATTCAATTCTAAATTTGAATCAAAGCATTAATTTTTAAAATTTGAATCAAAGCACACATTTAATTTTAAATTTATTCTACTAAAAAAATATATGCAGAAAATAAAAAAAAAATTACAAAATGAGTTTTGTATCTCTTATACTCTTACCTCAATTTCTTCTTTTATTAGTTATTGTCTTAATGTCTTGTCTCTTCCCTCTTAGTCTTAGAATACATTTAATTCTAAATTTATACTATTAAAAAAAATATATGCAGAAAATAAGAAAAAAAATTACAAATTGGGTTTTATATTTCTTAATTTCTTCTCTTCTTAACTCTTATCTTAATGTTTTGGCTATTCTCTCTTAGTTTTAGAAGTTTGAAAGGCAAATTAAAAAATACAATTTTGTTGAATGCTCAAAAGAAAAAAGAAAGAAAGAAAGAAAAAAAAAAAAGATAATTTTGTTCTTAAGTTGTTATTGTAGGTTTAATATAATGAGAAATAAGAGTTTGGAATTTATACAATATATGACTTTATTATATTTCATTAAATCAATTGGGTTATGGCTTTAAATTCAAAATTATATTAGTTTAAAATTTATAGAATGACCCAAATTATATATCTAAATGTATAATTTATTATGATTTTTTTTAAGGGGGCTATACATTATAATTTTAAAATTAAATATTACCGTGAATGCAAATTATACATCTAGATGAAAATAATAATTGAATTTTAATCAATAATTTAGATGATAATTAAATCGACCAATATTGAGATTAATTATTTGACAAACGATTTTCATACAGATTGATAGAGCTTAATAACTTTTGGAGAAGAGAATCACAATTTCCATATTCTATCACTTTCTTTTTTTTTTTTTTTACTTTTTTAAAAAAATAAAATAAGAGAGAAAAATAATACCTTAATGTCACTATCATTAAGAATTTTTCAATTATCGTTTCAATAATATGATTATGCAACCCACGAATCTGTTTCAATTTGGCTGGAAGGTAAGCACGCGAATCTAATCTAAGATTCAAACACCTCCAATACCATCCATGCACATGCACGTACGAAATCTTAAACTACTCTGACATGCATGCATATATATTCTTATTAATTTCTTAATTATGTCACTTTTTATTTTTACAGCAAATATATATAAATAATAATGTTTTATTTTACATATATATATATATATATATATATTTTATAGCAACAAGTATTCGGCAAAAGAGTCTAATTTGACTTGATCATCATCGGTCTTATTTAGAAGCTGCAGATACTCCTCATAGAGTTTCTCTAAGTTGTTGTCTGCTGTAGGTACAAGTGTCTGGAATTCAAGATCTGCACCGTTAGCAAGATTATGATGATCATCAACATCTCCAACAAGAAAGCTAATCCCATCATCACTATCCTTGAAATTATTACACCAAGGATTATTATAATTATTATTATTATTACTACCCCCTTCCCCTCCTTGGCTTGATGACAAACTATTACACTCAAAACTATCACTTCTTGGTAAACATAAAGAAGTAAACCTTACAGGCTTAGGGAGATGGATTTTTGGCTTTTCTTGCTCCATTTTGCCTTTTATCTTGTGTTTCTTGTTGGTGGTATTTCTTTTCTTTTTCTTCTTCTTTGTACCTTCTTGGTCTGGTAGTAATATTTTTTTGTGGGTATTAGGGTCGGTTCCTTGGCTTCTAAGTTTCTTGCTGAGATGGGTATTCCAATAATTTTTTATCTCATTATCAGTTCGACCTGGAAGTCTTCCAGCAATGAGAGACCATCGATTGCCAAGAAGGGAATGCATTCTGATAATTAGGTCATCCTCATCAGAAGTAATGTTACCTCTCTTTATGTCTGGTCTTAAATAGTTCATCCATCTTAATCTACAGCTTTTCCCACATCTTAAGAGACCTTCATTTACACAATAAATTAAATATGTTAATCCAACAACTACTAACAAACTCATGTTCATACATATTGAATTTCTTTTTCAAAGATAAACTAATATATATATACAATATACTTCCACCTTTTTTATGGGTCACATAGATGTAAAAGTAGAGTATATGGTACTAAAGTAAATTTCCAAAATTGTAAGATTATAACTTTAATTAAACTCTAATTAGATTTGAATTAACTAAAAAAAATAGAAAAAAGTGTATTTGAATTTTAAGAATCAAATAAATTTAATCTATATTCTAAATTCCCTTTTTTTTTAATAACAAGTTAGCTTTTGTACAGGGTACAAAATCCAATTCTTTGATCTGATAAAAATTAAAGAGATCATTTGCGTTGGGATTGAGAAATTTATAAATAAGAAAAATCATTATTTATGGTCTAATATCAAGAATTTAACTCTTGTTTATAAGGAGAGAGGCAAATTCACTTATAAACTAAACTAATCCTTGTAGTTTTTGTAACTTACTTTGAATCTTTCAAACTCATATATTATACCTAATTGATCGTGTATATCTTTATTTATCCTTGGTTATTCCCGTTTGAAATTTGTTTGTAATTTATCTTATATGCCTATATAAAGGCAGCCTATGCATAAATACAAATCACCCTTTAGTTTTGCCTATATATAGTAATTTCATTGTTTTCACTTAGACAAAATTAACAATTTGCTTATTTTAAGAACAAAAGATTAACAATTTGTTAGTGGAAAGATATGAAGTGTGAGACATGATTAATTTTCAACAATTTTGCTGTATATAATACATTTTTATATATATATTTGACTCCAATCAGGACTTAAATTTAAAATTTGATTAAGGTCTAGTGAAGACCTTAGTACTATTAAACTAAAAAGACTCATTGATTCTATACAAAATACTTCTAATATGTCAACCATATGTAATTTATTTAGTATTCTTATCTTCTTTAAAAGTGTAGGAAGTGGGATTAAGTCTCGAGTTTGAGTCTCTCACATTGTTGTGTAGTCTGAAATATTATTTTAACTTATTGGGTCTCCAATAAAAAAAAATATTTTTAGTATAGAGAACTAAAATATATAATTGACTTAAATGTAGGAGTTTTTTTCTTTTTTCCTGTTATTTTCCAAAATTATTACTCAAAAGAGAATCTGGAAAGAAAGAATTCAACTCCTATTTTTTTCCTTGTAAAGTTAATTGAACAACTCTAATTTAAGAAAGTTATGTACAATAACTCGGAAACAAATTAATTTCATGCTTAATAATCTGCATTTTTTCCCAAATAGGTTCATTAATATACACATCTTGCTTACCCAAAAAAAAAAAAAAAGACACAAAATAATTGAAGAAACTAGGCCAGAATATACAAAGATACTCGATTATATATATATAAGCAACCATATTTCCTTCTTTTTCATTGTTTAATTGCGTACAATATAACTATATAAGAACAAATGATGCTATAAAATTAATTGCTCGTTACATCAAATTAATACTATTTGTCTATTAATTTGTTAACACTGGGAGAGCTAACAAAATTTATGGATGGATCAATCATTAAAAATAATTATGACAAATATAAATTTACCACATTAATTTAAGAATTAGTTCAATTAAACCACATTTTTCAGTAATGTACGTCCAGATAAATTGAGCAATTCTTTGATTATTTGGTCAGAAGAAGAGAAAAAGAAGAGATTGTTTGTGAATTGAGATTAAATTAAGTTGAAGAAAAGCAATATGGATTGAAATAATTAATAATTACCAGCTTTTTTAGGCAAGGACCTCCAGTTTCCTTCTCCATGAGCTTGAATATACTTGACAAGCAATGTGTCTTCTCTAGGAGTCCATGGACCCCTATGCAACCCAACTTTAGAACAGCAAGGAGCCCTTCCCATTTCCTTGAGATCAAATGTCAGACCCAAATATTAGACCACCAACAAAATTCACAAATAATTTCTTTTCCTTTTCGTGCCATTATATATATATATATGTGTGTGTGTGTATTATATAATTTTATATATAATATTCATAAAATAAATTAATTTTCTTGGCCTTTTACAATGGAGCTAGCAATTTATAGGAGAATTTGCGTGCATGATTGGCAGTTACCTTCGTGCATTGTGTGCATATGTACCTCAACAACCCTTCTTTCCTATCTGTCCTTCTAACTTCTAATAATTGCTAAATAGTAATATCTTTTATTTAAGTTTTATATATGTACTATAAATTAAAATTATCACTTTATCAGAACCAGTCATCATGCATGTGAAATGGTCCAAAAGGTGGTTCATGCTAATTAATTAATTGGACCGTCCTCTCTTACCAGCACTGAACAATACGAGTTCGATTATATATATATATATATATATATATATATATATATATATATATATATGTGATTATATAAGTTAGGATCAAAATTTTGCTGACGTTTTTTTCTTTTTCACAAAAATTAAGAAACTATTAATTAGGCTAAATTCTAGGGAAAAAATGATTAAATTAATTTTTTTATAGAAATAATCAAATTAAAGGCATTAATTATTTCTTTGATATATGTAAAAAAAAAAAATTCTTCCTAAATCTAAATTTATGATGTTTTGAATCTAAATCCATAGAGTAATCCATATATTAACTGATAATTGTAATTAAAATATTGGAAAAGAAAAAAAATATGAAAGATTACCTTAAACTCTTTAAAATTACTTAGAATTACGTTAAAAATTGATGGATTACTGCATTGCAGTTAATAAGCATAGAATTGAAAAAAGAAAATTAAAAATTTATTGATTTCATAAAATAACAAATATTTTGAAAAAAAAAATCCTATAAAAAAGTAAGATAAATTAAAATTGGGGGAGTATTTAATTCTTCAAGTTTAATCCAATTAATAAAATAGTTCATTCTTTTAGAAAATAATTTAAAAAATCCCTTAAATTTAGTTAAGTTAAACTAATTAGTCATTTCATCTAATTTTTTCAAAATTTCGTTAACAAAATGTCATATCAATTGAAATAGAGGGAATATTATTATCGTATTAAATGATTGTATATAGGTAAAAATTACTCACATGTGCACTTATTATTCTTCAAAAATAAAAGTACTTGCCGACAGCTTTTATAATTATTAAGGTATTTAGTATTTACTTCAATTCCAAATTTGGACAGACGAAGAGGCAGCAGCCATGCATGTACGCTTCATGGTTGCAATTTTACTAACCAACAACTGTTAAAATAGGAACGGACCGGACGGTTTGGCCAATTAAATCGGAAATCGGCTATCAGTCCAGTCTGAAAAACAACTAAAATTCAAATATAATTGAACCAGAAAAAACTGGACAAATCAAGAAAAATCAAAATAACCGGTGAAACCTGGTTTTGTTAAATTCTTGGCGTTTTGACGTTTAAAAGAAAAAAAAAAAAGAAAAGGGTGAGAAGATTTCCAAAAAAAAATGTAGATTTAAAAGCCAGATTAAAAGAAAAAATCTGCAAATGAAAAAAGAGTTTTATTCTTTAAATAAAGGAAAATCAGCACATTAAAAAAAAAAATTGAAACTATTAAAAAGAAAAAGGGTAAATCTTGTTCTAAGAAGAAATTTGAGATTTGAATCAAGTTTTTATGTGGAACAAATCTAACATATAGATAAGGGAAAGAGAGACTGAAAGTGAGCGGAAAAAGTGCGGACAGCGGCTGAGTTTTTTTTTTTTTGCCAAAGTAAAATTCATAAAAAAAAAAAAAAAAAAAAAAAAAAAAAAAAAGGGACAAATACCCAAACAGTACAAACAAATAAGGGATTTTTACAAAAATGCTTAAAAAATATCTTAATATTACATTTTAACGCTTTGATCAATTTTCTTACAAAAATATACTATTTGACTATTTTTTTACAAAAACATGTTTTTCAGCAATATTTTTACGTTTTTCAGTGAAATGGTATATGTTGGGTATATTTTGAGTATACTCGTAATATATTTTGAGTATATGTTGAGTTTATGTTTAATATATATCTGTTAAATTTTTAGTGTTCGTTTTTAAAATTGATATTCTAATTCTAAATGATATTCATTCAATATATTTGGTATACATTTAATATATTTTAGTAAAACTTGAAAAAATTAAATTATTAGTTTATTCATTATTTTAAAATTTGTAAAAAATATTGAATTAAAAATGATTATAATAACAACAAATAATATACTCTTGATATATTTTGAGCATACAAAATCAACTAAACATATACATCAAATCAACTAAATATTAACTAAAAAAAAACCAAACATATACTCAAAATAATTCATCTATTCCAAAAGATTCAGTCTCTCCATCATCAATGGTTGTTGCAACAGAGGTAACTCTTTCTCTTAGAACTTTAAACACATCACCATTTGTATCAAAATCTCCGCGTTTTGCATTTGCAACGTCTAAACCTGTTAACTCATCAATATTAATAAACAGAATAAACGGCTAAAATTTCATGACATAGAGAAGAGTAATATCAAGTAAAGAATCAAAGACAGAGACAAACTTAACTATCATTATAAAAAATATCATTAAAAACAAGTAATAAAAAAAATAGCAACAAAAATACAATATGGAAGAAAAAACTTTTAACACCTAAAAGCGAAAGATTATTTAGATACCAAATCATTAACTAAAAGCTACTTCTTTTGGGGAGCCCTAAATTCAACTCTCCTCTTCCTAGGAACATATAATCCACCACCACTGCTATGCTTAGGTTCCATAGTAATCATGGTTTGGTCAATATCTATAATTTCACCTCCTCCTTGTTTCTAAACACATTAAATAAACAACTAAGCGTCAATGATTTAGAAACCAAAAAACCCCAAGGCAATTGAAGTATTAAATAAGATAATGAAACAGCTAAAGCATTAATCTTAATGAAAGTGCAATCGTAAATTCATAATCAGTAATTGCTAAACTAAACTAATATAACTAACCATCTAAAAAATTAAAGGAACTAACCATTTTTATTTGAATGGAAAACAAAGAGATAGAAATCAGAGTCGCTTCTTCTTCTTATAGGATTGCGATAGGTAGGACAACAGCTACTTGAGATCGGAGACTGCTAACCATATTAAAACGTGTACAAGTAAAACGCAATTAGCATAAATGTAAAATTTTTATACCAAACATATGGAAGTAATAATAACAAAAAATTAGGTAGAGGTTGTAATTTCCTCAACAAATAATATAATATTTATGGGGTCCAATTAAAAAATACAGACTTGGACTTAGAATCCATAATACAATTGTCCATTAAGTAGATTTTGACAGTGGACTTAAAGCCCAAAGAATAAACGGCCTGTTGGCCTTTAAAAGTTGACAAATTCCCCAAAACTCCCTGCATATCCACCTTCTGTCCAGAAACTTTCTCAGGCCTGACCCTCGCCGCCGGTGACAGGCGAAAGGAGGAAACCGCACAAAAGCACAGAGAATCAATTGAACCACACCTTCTGTCCGGACAGCGGCTGAGTTAAAGATTTAAGATTTCATTTGTTTGATTATTAAAAAATAAAAATGCACATGGCACCAAGTTGTACCGGTCGGATCAGGAACCAGTCAAGAGACTGATTCAATCTCCATTTCGGGTATAAAGACATTGGTGCTAACCATTTTCCATTTTCGTTATATATTATCATTAATTTTCATGATAAATAATACTTCATCTGCTAGCGGTTGAATTTAAAAATTAAGAATTCCAGCTCTTATGTCATAAACATATCGATCAACCACTAACGGTGAGACGTTTGAAACGCCGCTTTCCAAATATCGAGTCTTTAATTCAGCAAATCAAGCAAAGCTAAAATTTTCAGTTCGCAGTAGCTAAAATGATAACCTTAAAAAGCCCAAATCATAGGCCTTGGGTCAAGCCTGCTAAATTCCCATCTTATGGGAACAACAATCTGGGCCTAAAAACAGGTAATAACTTGTCGTCTCCATAAAATCTTTTGAAAAAAGGAACGTTACTATATAGTATATAATTTTAAAATGGTTTAAGGTTATAGAGGAAAAAATAAAAATAAAAAGCATAAAACAAGTAATGGAGCAAATGTGGAAACTATACCATCAAAACTACCAACCATGTTTAAACTAAAAATATATTAGATAGAAGAAAGCAACTAGTATTGTATAACCATGGGAAATTTCTTTTCGAAAAGTATATTACACTTTAGAATGATATTGTACCACCAACACGTATATTTCTTTTTGTTTGCCATGAAAAACTGTGAAGCAGAGCCAAAAGGAAATAAAAATCAAAAAATCAAAATTAAATACAAAAGCTTATGACAAATTTGGATTGGCCCTGCATTCCTGGCTGGCTAGACTGGAGGCTTGAGATTAGCCAAATTCCAGCAGCTACCAACAAGTAACTCTCCCAAGTAAGAAGCTTAACTTGGTGGTAATGATGGTAAAATCAGAAATCCAAATGCAGCTATCATATGAAAGAGACTGATGAAATAATTTGAAATGACTACCATCCTTCATAACTGTCACTTCCAATTCCCAGCTACCAGAGCTAATGTCTCCCCACCCACTTGCAAAAAAAATGGAACTCCAAAATACACCCATAAACCTTCCACTTCCATTGGCAGTCGACATAGCTCTGCAATTCAGATTCAGTTTGCAGCCACCATACTGCTAAGTAAATAAATTAAAGAATGCTATTTACACTGGACAACAAATCCAGCTAAATCAAAACCGCTATCAGTGCTCAGTTGTTGAGCACCTAAGAATCTTCGTCAGCCAGGTAAGCCACCATTGCTTTAGCATCTAAACCATTGCATATGCTTGTACACCATACAGCACAGGACCTGCTTGGGTCATGGACACAGATCGAGTTCTTGCATTTTGGAAAATCATTCAAAATCAGTCATGTTGGCTCCATCCTCAACTGACAAGGCTGCAGATAAAGATAATGCAATCATGCCTCTCACAAAAGATAAATGCAAATATCCATAGAAATCACTCATTGATTATCTGCAGAACCCCAATATATCTAAAGGCGAAATGGTAATCCATAATTCTGGAAACATCTGATCCGTCCATCCCAGCCAGCTGTTACGATCACCAAACCCCATGCATGAGGGGAACCATACACGCTTTGGCAAGATGTCTTCAAAAACTTGTACTGGGATTTACATAATTTAGATGATATGCCTGGTGAGCTTGAAGGAAGCTTTTCCTCAGGCCAGGTTGCAGAACCCTTGGGCAATGACTCAGAGAAAAATCCATGGCTCAATGAGAAATGATCAGGTGAAGAAAATGGCAGTTTACATTGTGAACTCTCACCCAACTCACTATGCAATGACATTTGCTCGTCACTACATTGCCCCAGGTTCATAAAGGACAACATTGTTCCAGATATATCTGAAGAAATAGAATTCCCACATGTCAACCCAGGCCAGGTTATAGCAACCGATGCATTGTTTGAGAAGAAACGCTCACATGCCCAATTGCTCTTTACACAAGGCACAGGCCCATCCTGGCTTGTATAGTTCCAGATATAGACATTAGAATCCTCGCTTGCTGAAATAATACGTGTCCCATCTGAAGTAAACGATGCAGATATTTGACTTCCTGCATTATGGAGGCCTGTATACCGAAACATGTAAAGGAAGAAATATCATACATAAAGCGCACAGATTTTAGAAATTCAATGATGAGACAATACATAACAGGAGGGATTCTTATAATACAGAGGCAAAGAAAAGAGAGCGCACCTCGAAATTTGCACATCACATCAATACCATCAAGGATGCGGACTTGTGAATCAGCTGAAGTAACCATTAATCTGGTTGGATCACTAGGGGAATACTGTAGGGGAGAATGGCAACTTAATAAATTTTTTTAACAGAAAAAGAAAAAAAAATCCATGGAAAATAATGCAGCCCAATAACTAGGACAAGAAGAAAGCAAGTAGGAGATCATCACCTGAAAGCCAGTTATCCTCTTGAATGGCGACTTCTTCTTACCCTGTAAACATATTTGTGCATGCAGCTGCAGACGATTATCTGATCCATGCAAAATACACCAGTTAGTGTTCACGCAACCCTCCTGCATCATAGTATAACATTCAAATCAACTTTGAAGAGTGCATCTACTTGTTTCTATAGAAAATAACTGGGGTTGGTGGTCTGCAATTTCCACATAATCTACTCCCCCATAGGTATAACAAACTTTAGAGTGAGTCATCGTTCTCGTACAATACAAATATATAGCTATTCCAGTGGCATTTAGATGACATGTGAAAAAAAGGGTTGCACTATAAGAATACAAGAATCCTAGCAGTTCTTAATATGACATCATATGCACTATTAGATGATCCGATTTCCTCTCCCAAAAAAGTATAAGCATATCAGCAACAAAGCTAAGATAAGGATGGCATAAGTAATGCAGTGTAGTGGCATTTTAACAAGGTAAAAAGGCCAAAAATCTTGGTTAAGCCCCATAAAAAGTAGGAGTCTTATTCCAAACTCACAAGGCGTAAAAAGCATAGGAATGTAAAGAACTTGGAGCAAAACTGCAGATGTGAACACTTGCAAATTTCTCAATGGCAAAAAGAGAACCAATTAGCCACCCATAAAACCCTGCTCAGAATGGTTGACTCGTGTTGCATAAGTTTTAAAAATTATGCAGGTATTCCAACCGTTGTTAGACAACATAACACACAATTTTATGACTACAATACAGAACTGCTACATGGCACCACAACAGTACAACAACGGCAGTAACAGAGAATTATTTGAACCCTGGAAGATGTTAATACACTGCTACACATCTTATTTGTTTGTGCAGAGTTAAAATAAGAAATGAAAACATACCAGATACATCATAAAAACGACAATTGCCAATCATGGAGCCAACAACTAGACCCTGCATGAGAAAGAAGTGCACTCAAAATCTCTTACAATTACTGACACCTGATCCCCTTGAGAAACTAACAAAAGAAATCAAACCTTTCCATCAGGGCGATAACAAACTGCCGTAACAATTTCTGTTATATCAGTCCAGTCAATAACTTGACAACCAGTAATTGCCCAGATGCGAACTTTCCCATCTATGGAACCGCTGATGAAAGAATCATCATCCATGGGATTAAAGTGAACACATGTAACTGTATCACAGGAAGCATTAAGACAATCAATTAGAAGGAATACAAATTAAAATGCCTGAACATATGAATCAGCACTAGCATTCTAATGCCAAGACACAAATCATAAGAGAAAGACAAACAAACAAAGCACGCACCATAGCTATTGTGGAAAAAGACTTGCACGCATTGGTTATATCCCACTTGCCATAAGCGAACAGTCCTATCAGTAGAAGATGACAGGAGATACTGCAGAGAGTAAAATGGAAATCAGAAATGCAATTCAATAGCAGCACCTAAGAACAACTAAACTGCTTCTGAGCAATTACTAACCTTATTCTTTGACCATGAGAGGTCCAAGACCTCTCCATGGTGCCCATAAAATTCATGGATTGGCTTCTCTGATATTCGAAATACTTTCTGAGGGAAGATAACACAAGCTGAGTGTGATTTTGTCCGCAGTTTCTTGAGTTTACCATTTTTCTCTTTATCGGCACAAAGAGGAACTAATTCAGAAAAATTATTAACTGTGAAGTAAACATGCGAAGGATCAATATCAACCACGCCTAACTCATTTGATCTCTCTAACTCAATCACCTGCCATATGCGCACTATTCCATCCTCACCAGCACTTGCAAGGTACTGGCCATCAGGACTGAACTTCATAGTCAAAATTGAACCTTCATGGGCCGGAATATCTTGCCTCATATAAAGAGCTGAAAATTCCTTGAACCGCTTCTTATATGATCGAACCCTAACCATCTGAGACCTAGCCCTTGCAACAGAATAGGGACCATTATAATTGATCCCTCTAGCTTCCACTTGCCTATCAACAATGCAAGCAACAGCACCTAATCTCCTCAACCATCCCATCTTTACCTGCTTTCTTGCTGTCCTGAAATTAGATGCCTCTTCAGCATCTCTCCGCATCATTTGCTGAACCAGAGGGGATAACCCAAGACACCTCTCAAACTCCGCAACAGTAAATGACTGATTCGAGCCCACTTCACGAATTCTCCCTGACATACCATCCTGCCCAAGTTCATCAACAATGAACTCTGTCCCATCATCCAAATTCCTAATTCTACATACAAAATTCTCCTCCAACGCTCGATCTAACAACTCTAATGTATCAGTGGACCAACATGACATGGAAGAATGACTTGACGAAAGCCTATCATCAAAACTTGGTGATCTTAGAACTGCCCCACTATGTTCTGTCATTCTATCAGTCTCAACTTCTCCTTCCTGTGAAGAAGTATTACCAGGATCATCCCTCGTGGTTTCATCCACATTCAAACCCATCCATTTGAGAAATTTATTGCGCCGTTCATGAATACTGCTCGGGTTCTTAATCCATACCTCATAACTACTAGTAACAGGCAAAGAATCAACAATCCCACAATCAGACTCGAAATTGTCTGGGCAGTCAGAGCTTGAATCGGATACAGAGGAGATGTCCTCGCGGGCTTCAAAGAACTGATCCTCTTCTTCACTCAAACTCCCCATAGTTGACTCAACAGTTCAACCCATCAAATCAATACGCACAAAATCATCTTAGCAAAACCCTAGGCAGTGTCCTAAATTCCGCCCAAGCAATAACATCATTAGATATTACAACCCGTTATTTAAAAAAAAAAAAAAAAAAAAGGAGCCCATAATCAAACCATAAAAATTAATATCAGAAGACAGATCCCAGTTCTAATTCACTAATACCAATAAGATAAACAACAAAACATTGTGAGAAAATAAATAGAAAAAGTTTTCAAGCAAACCCCAAATCTAAAAAACTACAACATATACACACAGATCATTGAAGATTAACTTGAAGTAATTGAACACAGAGTACACTAAAATGAAGAATCATATAAGAAAATAAGAAATAAATGAAAATAAAAGAAGCAATAAACAGCTAATTATGAAGAGATAAATATACTCTTTTATATATATATATATATATATATATATATATATATATATATATATATATATATATATAT
>CATKHJ010554547.1:0-18250 GCA_949750685.1 Vernicia montana | reverse complement strand
TATATATATATATATATATATATTAAGAAAGTACAAATCAAATAAAAAATACATACCTGCTATTAGTTTAATATATATATTGAGACTTGAGAGGGAGATTCAATATCAATAAAATTTAAATCTTGACCTTCACTCTTAAATAATCTAATTTTAATTAACCACTACATTAACAAAATAATTTTGTTTATATTTTCTATCATCACACACCTCATCTTTAGCCTAACGTAAATATATATTAAATTTCCCATCTAGAAAGCATATCCTAATCGGATTTTGACCTAACCAAATATAGAACTCCTTAATGCAAATTTGATATTTTTCCCAAAGAATTTTGAGCTGTGAACATCTATACTTTGCTGATTTCTTTTCTGTTTTCTTTCTCTCTAAGAAGCTAGCTTCTTTGTAACTTGTCTGTGCCCTCCTTTAGAGTTTTTGGTGGAAAAAACCTCTGATGGCTCCGGCCACTGGAGGAAAACTCCGATATTATTTTTGTTTTACTGTAAATATATGTGGGCTACTGCCTTTTGTGTTTTTAGTATGTCTCTCGTCTTTAATGGGTTGTTGAGTTTTGTTGTAGCTATGTGGCTTTGGTTTTTTGTGGTAGAGGTATTGCCATGGTCGAGTTCGGCCCTGTCCAGCTCTCCCACCATTTTCAAGCTTGTAGGGAGCTGTTAATTGATGGCTGTTGGTGGGAGGGGAAAGAGATCATTGGTGCTGGTGTTGGAGCTTTTTGGAAAATCGATATTTGTCATATGCTGAGCTCCATTGCCATAGACAAAGGAACTATTCCTTTTCAACTATGATAGAATTAGTTGAGGACAATTACTCATTTTCAATTTTGCTCGCTCATGGATCCTTTTATCCGCGGTGCACAAACTTAAGGTCTCAACAGTACAAGTTTATTTGGGTTGGTCCAGCTGTAAATCCCCTGTTCTCTAAGGTGCTTAATTATATCTCCTGGCCACAAGCAGTGGTGGAGGTGATGGTGGAAAGGGTAGATGATTCTGGAAGGAAGAAGTTTAATCAGGGGGTTTAATTATAATTTAACAAAACATGTAGGCCTATGAACCGTATGTTATACAGACCTTAAGTATGGTGTTTGTGTTTTTATGGGCTTTTTTCGATCCTTAGATCTAATTATATTTTCTTTAGCTGGGCTATCTTTAAATGTATGAACTTTAGTTATACTGTTTTGGATTTTAAGCTCCATTAATGCCAACATTTCTTTCTAAAAAAATCAATACTTTTAATAATAATGAAAATAAATTATACTCATTAAATCAACTTTGTGAAAGTTATATTATATGCATGAGTCTTTATTTTTTCAATTAAATTTGAAATTTAAAATTAGTCAACTTCGAATTTTTTTTTCCCAATTGTCTTAATGCACATAAGCCCAACATATATTTCCACATCTATCAGTCAGCGTGGTTGAGATGAGGATGGACAATCATCTTTTAATTAAATTTTCATCTTTCTATTATATAAATAGGTGTTTTCTATGGTTACTTTATTTTTAATAAAGTAAACTTACTTTGTTTAATTGTCCATTACGAAAAAAATAGCTCTTTTATGAAAAATCACAATTTTCTTATATTTTTTTCGTAAATTAAACTATTTTTTCGTAATTTTTTTTTATTGCAAAAAAAGTTTTAATTTTACAAAAATATAACTTATTTTGTGTAAAATAATAATTTTATGAAAAAGTTCCTAAATTAACAAAAAAGAAAAATAATTTCGTAATTACGAAAAAAATTATTCTCTTACAAAAAATTACAATCTTCTTATATTTATTCGCAATTCTTCTTAATTGCAAAAAAAAATTTAATTTTACGAAAATATGATTTATTTTGTATAAAATAATAACTTTACGAAAAATTCATAAATTAACAAAAAAAGAAAAATAATTTTGTAATTACGAAAAAAATAGTTTTTTTACAAAAAAATCACAATTCTCTTATATTTTTTCGTAATTTTTCTTAATTGCGAAAAAAATTAATTTTATAAAAATATAACTTATTTTGTGCAAAACAATAACTTTAAAAATAAGTTACTAAATTAACGAAAAAGAAAAACAAATTTATTAATTTTATTTTATTTCATTAATTTTTTAAAGTTAATTTCATTCATTTCGTAAAGTTAATTAATGAAATTATTTCGTTAATTTCATAAATTTAATTATCAAAATTATTTTTCTACTTCATTTTGTTAATTTTATAAAGTTAATTTCGTTAATTTCGTAAAGTTATTATTTTACACAAAATAAGTCATATTTTCGTAAAATTAAATTTTTTTTTCGCAATTAAAAAAAATTACAAAAAAATAATTTAATTTACAAAAAATACAAAAAGATTGTGATTTTTTGTAAAAGAATTATTTTTTTCATAAAATAAAATAAAATAAGTTTATTTTGATTTTTAACAAAGTAACCGTACATATAAGAGATGGCAAATGGATAGGTCTGGGTGGGTATAAGTGGTGTGAGTCTTAAATTACCTAATTATCCATTTAAGATTTATATGGGTATTCAAATTCATATAACCCATATAAATTGTTACCCACCCATTTAAATAATTATTGTTAATTTAATTATTTTTAATATTTTTTGAGAAAAAATATTTTTAATATATTATATTATTATTATAGATCATATTTTTATTTAATAATATATTTTTCAATTTAATATTTTTTTTATATATTCTAATATTATTATTTAACATATTTTTATTATGTATCTTTTATATTTGAATCTTGATTAATGAAATTTATTTTCTATAAAAAAAAAATAAAAGATAAATCTTAAATAAAAATAAAATAAAATAATTATTTGTTTACACTATTGAATTGTTGCTAGTATAAAGTTATGATTTTTTTTTAATTAATTATTAGTGGGTATTCATATTCAATGTGGCCTAATTCATATAAATAAAGAGGGTGGATTATAATAGATAAATCCTCTGTATATATAAGGAAATAATATATATAATAAAAAAAGTAAAGAAAGTGAATTGGGCAGCAGTTTGAAACATGTTTCTCGATTTGTAAAGAGTACAGTGGCCATTGATAGGGCATATAACTAAAAACGGATGTAATTTAAAAATGAAGAGGGAATGATACTTAGTCAAAAAAGGCATAGTAAAAAATTAAATAATGAATATTGTAATATCAAGGAAAATTAGTCAAAGAAAAAACAAAATAAATGTTAAGTAATTAAACTAATAGATGCACGTTTCTATTCATGAATAGTTGCTATTTCCCTATCCTACCGAAGTTACTGTTTTCTTTACACTCTACTTCAATTTTTTGTTATTTCTAATTTCCCTTTTTTTTTTTAAAAAAAATATATATGAGAAGTTTGGAATTTGACTTAGCATTACTTTTTTAAAAATAAGGAAAATTGTTAGAGTTCAGTTTTTGTTTTTCTTAAATCTTACTCTAACAAAATTTAAGAAATGAAAGCATATCTGGTTGTATATAAAAAATAATGGGACTAGAAATAAATCATAACTTGAAATAATTTCATTGATTAATTTAAACATGACTTGAAATACGACAAAAATGGAAAAAAAAAAAAAAAAAAAAAACGCAAGTGAAAATAGCAAATGTTGTTAGTTATGACTTTGAGGAAGCTGAGGGGAGACCAGCCCGTGTATTGAATATGAATAATTTCACGGCAAAAAAGCCTTGGGATGCAGGCTGTCGTCGACAATCCAACACGTGTTTTCCAAATGCCCAGCATTCTTGGTCGCCGCGGCGCCGTTGTTTGCCCTCTATTTCACTTGAAGACATTGGACTAAGTAAGCTCCAAGAAGAGTTTGTAAAGGTTAAATTCATCACTAAATTATTTATTTGTGTAATTTAATTCAATTGCAATATAATATTTTTATATTTATTTTAATGTCTGACAAAAATTAGTTAAAATATTATGTATTTTCTATTTTTTTAAATATTGCAATATAAAAGTAATTTTTTTTTCTTAATAAAAAAATATTTTATAACTCAACGGAGGCAACAGTTCTTTCAAACTCACCAACTGGAATTGCATATCAAATCATAAATGATTAAAAATTTCCTTAAAATAATCAAAACTTGACTTCGCGTTAAAAATGGCTCGTTAGAATAGGGAAAATCTCCAACAGAAATTTCATTGACAACTTAAAGCCTTAATTGTAGTGCAATTTTAATTAATTACCAATATAAGTTGACAAAAAACAAAACAAAACAAGAGGCGATCTAATCGCCAATTATCAAACTCGAATTAGAACAACGTAGATTTAGCACCGATCCTGCTACATATTGTTTATTATTTGAATCCTATCTAATTATTTGACTAATTTGTTTTGCGAAAAATATATTTTTGAAAAATATACTTTTGTTTTTTTTCAATATTTGGCGCACTAAAAAAAATAATCAAATGAAAATAATTTATAATTAACAAGGAAAATAACTTAATTTAAAAAAAAAAACTTATCGTTTTGAAAATGAAAAGTTATTTTTCTGAACTTTCTCTCACGTCTCAAACACAAAAAAGTTAAGATTTTGAGCAAGATAACGTGGTTCAAATTATTATTCCACACTATCGACTACCTCTATCTATTTTTTTTTTGATTGACAACTCTTTTAAGGTGCGATTTCCTCTATCCTAATTTTCTATGTATCTTATTATCTTGTAAGTTGAATTTTTTTTATTACTTCCGTGATTCTTGTGCAAATATGCTTCTGTTTGAAAAAAAATTTGAATAATATTAAAAATAATTGCACAAAAATAATTTTTATTCTCTTTACATTAGCTTGTCTTTTTTCGTGTTTTAGTGCGCTTCTTAATTCGTTATGAATCAAAACACTGTGGAAAGAGCTAATAATGTGTTCGTGTATATATCAGTGTTTGAATTGCAGTATTCTTTGATTATTATTATTATTATTATTATTATTTGTTGCAAGTTTGATTTCATATTTATGTTAGATATATGTAAAAATATAGTATTTTATTATTTATTTAAATAAACAAAAAAAAATGATTTTCAATAATGTCCACCAATTACTGAAAAATATTTTCTTGAGTGTTTTCTATTGTTACATCCAAACAACAAAAATTATTTTATTTTCTTATGATCTATTTTCTATAGAAAATATTTTCCACACACGAAACAAACTGAGCCTAAAATTATATTCCTAAATAAATTCAAATTCTCTCTTATTTCCTTTCAAATTCTCATTATTTTCCTAAAAAAAATTTTTGAAATGAGATATTTGAAGTAAACTCTTTATATAAATGTCATGGATTTCAGGCTTAGGTTTTTTTTTCCCTACTGGGTTGTTTTGTTAAACTTTTTTTAAAAAAATTCATCAAAAAGTAAAGATATATCAAAAGCATTAACTGCCCAAGAAAAATCAAGGAAAATTATATCATGGAGGTACTCTGCAAGTAACTTTCAGTAGCGACCTGAGAGTCAGAATCTAACAAGAGCAACATCTTAGAATTACACATGATTGATTCATTAGAATTACACATGATTGATTCATTATTATACACTATATATTCAGAAATGGACAGCAAAGCTTCGTCCCTTTCAACTTGGCAATGAAACGAAAACTGATATGTGTGGATTTGCTGTTGAGGCTAAGGCCAAAATCAGAATGCAAAGGCCAACCAGTCCATCTATGCATATGTAGCAACTTTATTTTTGCAGGAAAACCAAACACGAACGCAGTAATGTGCCTTTTCCCTTCTTTTATAAAATAGACTTCATATATACAGAGAATGAAACTTGTAGATAATTGACAAAAGGCAAAAAAATGCAATGAGAATTTAAAGTGTTGGGGTGGTAATCGAACAAGCCTGATTAGTACACAGCTCCAAACCTACAAATACTTGGTATACAAAGGGACAGGTTGACTACTTGGAGCACATTAAACCCATTTAACAACATTACTCATTTCACATTTGAAGAAGATTGTTCACAGTATCAGTGACAGAATTTGTTCGCTGCAAGTCCTGCAGAGTTTAATGCATTGGATTCTTAATTACAGAGACTATTGGACTCTAGTTATTGAAAGAAGAAAGACCTACAATATAACCCATGTATCCTAATAAAGTTGGAATAACAAAAATAAATTCAGAACAGTAGCTATAGTTCTAATCTTCAAGTCAGATTGAATTTAGGGAACAAATTTCCAATGTCTAGAAATATGATTACAATGGGGCTACTTGACTATGATTGCAAATATTAGTAACCGAATGGGACTCCATTCCATCAAGTTATAAGCAGAAATGATATTAGTGTGATGTTTTCTAGAGTTGCCCAATGACTAGCCAAGCAAAACTAAATTCAAAATGGAAAGTACAAAAACACACACACACTCCCACGTGCCACCTATACACACACATGCATGAGCATATATTTATAATGCACAAGAAATAGTAATCAAACATGGAAAATTAAAGCCACAACTTGGTAACCTAGATGTGTTATGGGGAAATCCAAACTGTACCTGGAGTATCAACTCGTCTGGAATGTGAGGCAGAACCTCCCGTACTGTCTCAGCCATGGCAAGCATATTTGCTATGTTGTCATTTGCAGAGCGTGAGGCAGTCCTTATGTGTAAAGTACCAGTAACTCCAGCTGATCTTCCACCAGTAGCAGTAGGAGGGACAGGGGAACCAGATGCAACTGCTTGAGAGGGATTCATGGGCCAAAGACTCCAAGCAGCATCCTCAAGGGCAGTCTGAGCATAAGTTTCCCCTACAGATGCAAGATGTCTCATCATCATTTGAACTCTCCCCAGTCCAACTGATCTCATAGCAGTAGAGGGACCGGCTCCATCTACACCTTGGCCAGGCCAAGTATGCAGCCAACTTGAATCCAACCCCGCACTTCTACAGAACCACCATCAAAAACAAGAGAGAGAGCATTAATTACAAACTTGGTGGTGTTTGAACCTCTTTTTATGCAATGAGTATTTGCATAAAGGCATTTAGTTTTTAAACCACATATTTTGCAACAAGTATTTGCCATTCACTTGAAATCAAATTATTTGTGGAAAGATTAGATGTTCCATTTAATATTTTAAACTGGATAGTCCAAAAATAAAAAACCAGATTAATGAAACCTAGTCAGCATTCCAGGCATCTGAAGGCATAATATCTCATCTTGGTCTACATCCTAAGAAGACAGATATTATACACGTAACGGAATTTACTACAAGGCTTAGATAAAGTCAAGCCAAACATAACAATATCCAATGGATGAAAGCGTTAGCTCAGTAGTCGGTTGCAACATTTGTGCTAAATATACTAATTTTCAGGTCTTCAATAAAGAAGTATACCCTCAATAAAGTTATATTTGGTATTATTGTTTTGAAAAGAACCCTCTTGGAAACTTTTACTAAAAGCAACTACCAATTACATTTAAGGTGCATTTGGAATGTATTGACCATAAAAAATCCAAAATTTATGGAAAACAGTTTCTAACTGCTTTTTGAAAAAATAGAAAGAAATCTAAAAATTGATACTTTTCCCAAATGTAGTTGCATTTTGCCAAATGAACCTTAACAAATGAATTATCACTAGATAATGTGACTGTTGCCCAACAGAAGCAGAGAAGTCTATTTGATAATAAAATAAGGGGAGATATAATGAAAAAGAAAACATAGACTATTCTGATATGGAGCAAGTATATGAACCTCCAAGGACTGCCTTCAATAGAATGCCGAGTCTGATTTGGGAATACTCCAGCAGTTAGAGGAGCGTTTTGCCGATCAAGTCCTTCACTTATTTGACGAGCAAGCTGCTCATCACTTGATACGTCTCCACGCTGACGGCTTGCTTCATTTTCAGGCCTGCCTACAAAAAGCGGCTTTCGACAAGTGGGACATGAATACATCTCGTTTAAACCCTGATCCAACCTGGCATTTATTCAGTGACATTCAATACTGTATTAAGTGTCATTACTATGAAATGCCCAAGCATATTTTTCAACAATAAAAAGAATAATAATAATAATAATAAAAGTCTACATCGTACCAAGATCTCAAGCATGCAAGATGAAAAAGGTGACTGCAATGTAACTTCTTAGCCTTAGCCATAGGTTCCTGTTATTTGCCAGTTAATTACATTTTATGGAGCCAATTTAATCATACAAAAAAAAGGGAGAAAGGGAGGTGGGGAGCTGAGGGGGTAGGAGGAAGGTAAGAACTAACAATACCCTGCAGATAGCACATTCATCATCATATGCTCTTAACTCTTCAGATGTAGCATCAGGAAGTGCTGCATGAAGGGCGCCTAAAGCTATTCTTAGTTTCACATATCCTCTGACACGCTTTATAATAGCACTAAATAAGGCCTGCTCAAGATAGTTGAATAAATGAATATCAAGGAAATGAAATTGGAGTGTGTAAATAATAAATCTAACAGATCTTTCTAATCAGCAGAATAAGATAATTACACGTATATTCAAGAAAAGGACAGCATCCACTAGATGAAATGCCACACCATGAAGCCACCAAATGTGCATGTAATGACCAAGTGCCATTAACAAAGTTGCCATGTCAAGGGAAAACCCTAAATTCCGGATAAGCATGCCTTTCCACTCAGACAAAGAACCTGCAGTTGAACTCCTTAATCAGAAGACACAAGCACATTAAATCCACTAGAAGCATGGAAAATTGAATAAAATGGATACAAATGAAATAGGACCACTAGCCCACATTTGGACCAAGGGTGTTTTTCCACACCACAATGCTTCCACGAAGCAGATTTAAATCACATCACATGAGCACAGATTGTTGCAGTAAACTAAGCTTGGACAGGACCACAAGCAGGTTTACCTGCATTACCAAACAGGTCGCTTTGGAAACTGATGATGTGGTTGGAACCACGATTGCATTTGGCCCACACAATCGCAGTAACAAATGGGTTTCTAAAGCAAAAAACATTAAGCACTTTTTTTCCCAAGAGCATCAAGATACCAATATAACATGCTTTTAGCTGAACTGCTAGGCGCTAAAAAGGCTTTATCATTTTCATTACAATAAAAATGCACAGGATATACCCAAATTCTTAATCAAACATTTGTTATAAATTAATTGTCGACTACTGACACAATGCATGTTCTCCAATTATCTTCATAGATAGGATCTCAAACACCTTGAACAAGCAAGGAGATCACTTCTGGAGTGCATAAACTGCAGAGATGAGGCCCTCCTTCCCTCCCTCCCTCTCTCTCTCTCTCTCTACAAACTAACTTCATATTGCACTTTCTCAATGTTTCTCTGGCAAATAAGTTTGCATTTAATTTCTAAAAATACACACTTTACTTTGCATAGTATACAGTACTATACACCTGCACTAGGTGCTGTGGGCATAGGCTCTAAAAGACCTTCGCACACACTGATGCAAAATTTCAGGAAATACCTGCTGCTATTGTATCAAAAAATTTGAACCTTTGGCAATTTGCACTATTCCCAGCAGAATGGTGGAGCCAAATATCAAGTAACTGAAATCCATGTACCAACATTGCCTGCAGTAAAAGTTAACTGGGTCAATATCATTTTGTACATTACCTAATTCATAATGTACAAAATCAATAAACAGATACATCCATCATCAAGGCAGCGGATAAGTAATTCCAATACATTACCTGCATAGTCTCAAATGCAATACTCAAAGGCTCAAAGAACAATAACAGAAACATGGATGAATCCAATGTTCTGTAAATCAACAAACACAGCCTTATCCTGCAAGCACCAAAAGATAAGTATAAAGAAGCATTTCTAATGCTATTTGATTCGTGCAAAAATGAAGTTAAATATTTGGATATCAATTAAAACTGTAAAATGGGGAAAAAAGAAGAAGAAGAATTTAAAGGGAGAGAGATAATCTCTATCATATTTGCAAGCACGTGAGTCCTTTGTGATTGTGAAGCAGCATTTCCTATTGGATTTGTTAAATGAAAAAGGTCGAGTTGTTGGTAGATTAGCAGCTGGTTGGGCTCTGCTCAGACTTTAGGAACATAATGTTTATAGCAAACAGGTAACTAACCAATTCTAAGCAATCCCTCCTCTCTGTCTTTATCTTTCTCGGTCATTGGAGCACCTCTCACCTATTCAGTCTAGATCCCATCAAAGACACCACATTTGTCTCTATAATACTATCTCTGCCGCCAATAATATAGAAAGACAACAATTTCCACATGCACGAGAGCAAATTAATAACAATTTCTGTTGCAATCCTGCTTTCTAGTTTCTAACATGGATCTAATTGATACTTAATGAAGAAAAGTTTAGTTTCTACCCAAACACTTATTTAATAAAAGATCAGGATGCTAGAGATTACCAGAAGATGTCGACAGAGAGTACCAACAATAGTACTGAATACACACGAAAATAAGTCCATGGCATTGCAGAAGGAGATGCATTCAGACGTTCAAGTCTATCTCTAGCCAAAGCTTGAAACATCTGTACACATAAAACATGAGTCATTTAACAAGCAATTTATTATGCCTACGATCATGATCAACTCAAAAGAGCATGATCATCATAAAACATCATGTCACATACCTTTAAAGAACAGAGAACAGTCAACCAGATAGACCACAATCCTGCTTGAAATATTGTTGCTGGTATAACCAATGGCAGAAATGTTCCCTGTTCCACATTCATCACAAAGATATAGGATTGCTTAACCATAAACAGTACCAATAAAACAAAGGCCTAATGAACAAAAAAAAAACCCAAACCTTTATGTGAATTTGCAATTGTACCCAAACGTTTTAAAATAGTCTATTATACCCTAATTTGAAGAATTAGTTTCAATTGTACCCGTTTAGTCAAAATTGAAATAAAAAATAGCCTATTATACCCATCTCTTCTCCGGCCACTTATCACCATATTCAATTCCATCATAATCCTCTCCATCAATCTCCCTCCAATTGCCAAAAAAAAAAAAAAAATCAATTTTAACCAAAAGGGTACAATTGAAATTCAAATTAGGGTATGATAGGATATTTTAAAAGGTTTGAATATAATTACAAATTTGCAAGGTTTAAATTGTTTTTGGTGATTGGGCTCAAAAAAAGTCATAGCACTCCAATAAATGTGTACATTTTAAAACATATTATCTGATAAAGCTGATAACCAATTTCATGACCAATATCTATCTAACATTTTACAAAACAATAGGGGAAAAAAGGGATATAAAAGATATTTTAGGTGATCATGAATTTGAAAAAGAGGCCCAAAGAATACTTAAAGGGAGATTTCAATCCTCTTAAGGCTCAGTTTGTTTTGCGGAAAATGTTTTCCAAAATATTTTCTTGGAAAACATTTTCCACATTTTTTAGCGTTTGGAGTGCTCAAGAAAATTAGTCAACAAAAAATATTTTCTTAATCAAAGGGAAAATTAAGCTATTTAACTAACTTTGCAAACTCATTACAATGAAAGAAAAACATATAAACACACATTTATGAATCCACTGATTACCAGTGGTCACCATTAACCACCCACGACAACCACCACAATTTACCATTTTTTTTTTGTCATACTTAATAACAAATTAAAAAATATGAAGTTTTATAGGTCTAAACATTTTTATAGTCTTATAAATTGGAATTTTTAATATTTTTCAACTAATTTTCAATATTACAACCACACAACAGGAAATGAATTCTTAGGAAAATATTTTCTCATAAAATGTTTTCCTTGAAATATATTTTTCAAATACAAGTTATTTTTCATAAAGCAAACGGAGGCTAAGTGAGCTTCCCTATCATTCTTTTTGCTTATTCAACAAATCCTGATTGTTGACACAACAAGAACATCTACAAACTCAGAGCAACAAACTAAAATAAAGTAGTAAATCAATGTCTATGAAAGAAAATCAAATTTGTTCAGTAAGAAATTTTACCTTGTAAATAACATAATTAATAAGACGTTCCATTAGTTTACGAGTTTCAGAAGGGTATAATTCCACAAAGAAAATAGTCTGCATATTGAATACAGAAACCATAACCATCAAAGTGATCATAATACATAAAAAGAAAATACATCATATGTTGATAATAACTATCAAAACAATCAAAGTAACAAAAGTCCACATGACAAACACAAACTTGAAATTTATAGAAGCTTCTCTATCAAATAAACTGTGTGTTGCTGGTGGGCCTTCTTCTAATATAGCTAAAACTCGAGCAAAATTCTTTTAATGTATGGACTCTAAACATATATTTTTGTAATTTTGGCCACCACTAAGGGCATGGTTCACTTTGAAAACTGAATGGGAATAGACATCCTAACGTAATGCCAGCAGCAACAAAAAGCCTTCTTTAACAGCAGATTAAGGCAAAAGGAAAGGGTTGGGTGTATTTGCTTTTACAGCCCATATGGGAAAGTCATAGAAATCAATTTAAGATCAGAACACATATTGTTTACAGTTACACAAAAACAACAGCATACAAGTTTCTCTTTATTAGAATTGAACACAGAAAATATCAAAGGCTAAAGAAAATATTTCCAATGTTCAGATAAGATCTGGTTTGGGCTGAAATTTGTGTCTTAAGAAGACATGATTGGGAATTTAAAGTCAATATGTTAATCACCAAATGTTCAGCCCACACTTGCAAATCGTCTCAATGTGTTAATAACCAAGAAGACATGATTGGGAATTTAAACTCATTTAGTAAAATTTTGAACTTACCTTAAGACAGAGATTGAGTAGAATAAATGCGTTGAATACAAAATTCGCCAGCAGTGCAATGGTGGAATAAGAGCCCAAAAACAACTCAAGAGTATGATTGGCATTCTCTGGGCTAATTAATTTATCGCTAATTAAGCCGTCCGATTTTAGTTTGTCTACTGACAACTCTGTCCAACATTGTAGACCCACGAAGCTCAAAGCTGTGGACACTGCTGAAATTGCTAAATAGCCCACACCCATTGCTAATATGAAGAGCCTCTTCAACACTTAACCCAAATTCTCAATAAGAACTACATTAGCATGGCTTTTTCAGCATGATCAATCATTCGCTTCAAAGTGCAGAGAGGCAAACATGTCGAGTGAGCTTAAAGCCTTAAACTGCTAAAATTAAAAACCAACAAATTTAAATAAATAAAATAACTGTACAAAAAATATATATATATAAATATATATGAGGAGTTATTAGTCATCGAATGGGCTTATCATGATCTGTTATAACAACCAATTAAAAAGAACATAATTCATAAGCAGTGTAGATAATTTTTTAAAGAAAAAGCAAATTATAATTTTAGCTTATAATTACATGACTCAATTGAGGGCAAATTCTCAGAATCCATTAAAATATAATGTGAAATTAATACCAAAAGGTAAAAATTCGAATTAATTTCATAGCTCAAACAATATCACAAACATGTAACTTATTCCAAATTCCAATCCATTACTACAATATATATATATATAAAGAAATAAACCCTAGATTTGAATAATGGAATAAATCAATCAAAGAAACAAGTACAAAAATTATAGGGTAAATGGAGGAATAAAAAAAAATATCAGGTTTACATTTCATAATCGGGATTAACATGTTGAATTCTATAGAACTAATAATAATAATACGAATTGATAAAAGCGTGTTTGAAGAAATGAAGAACCTGATGCTGCGATCTGAGGAGGAGCCGAGGAGAAGGTCAAGAACGAACTAACGTGGCGTCGGTGGCAGTCATAATCTGAATCGCACTTTTTTTATTATTAATTTCCAAGAGAGAGAAACTGAAAAGACCAAATTTTTAGAGAGGGAGAGATAGATTGGGGAGGTCTGTTTTTGCGGGAAAGCGAAAGCCAGATCCTAAAATAAAAACACTGTCATTTATATACATCTCATTACAACAAAAATTAAAATACTTATATATATATATATATATATATATATATATATATACACACGCGCCATTTCATATATTATTCTCTTACAAAAAAAAAATCTATATTTTCTGTTGTAAAAAAAAATTAATAATAATATAATTATATAGGGCTTAAATTAAAATTTTAAATGTTATAAAAGAATAATTTTGCTATACAGTATAATCTTTAAAACCTATTAATTTATAGAGTTATTAAATAACGATAAATTAATAATTTATTAATTTATAGAGTGTATTTATATATATTATGTATTTAATATTGTATTTATCTATTGATTAAATAAAATTCAAACTAATTGTATTTGTTAATGGAATTTCCTATAAAAATTCAACTGATCTAATTAACTATATTTATTAATAAACTATAAATACATTAAATTATGCAAAAAATTAAATTCATTGTACATACTATCTATTTAATTAAATAAAATTTATCATAATTGTATATTCATGAATGAAATATATTCATTGTATTAGATTAAAGATAAACTTTATTTAAACAAATAAAAACTCTTTTTGTATTTTCTAACACATTACTCACATATTTACAATAACTTCTCATTTGAAAGGCATTCAAAAATCAATCATGACAAATGAAATGCGTAAAAAATTATGTAAGTATAACAAGATAACTCAAGATTTGAATTTCAAGAAAAAACAAGTAACAATAGAGTTATATTTCAATAAAATATGATAGTGAAATTATATTTGTAATTTTCAGCATATTATTAATTTATAATATAAATGAGACCACATATTTATACAAAGTTTTTTAAAAAAAATTATTATTTTATCAATTTATTAAAATTATTAATTTATTTCATTAGTTCAAGTTGAGGCCGGATAAATTTATTATATTAAATAGATTATTAATTAATAGTGTATTAATTTATATAGATTATTCCGTATAATGGAATTTTTTTCCTCCAACTATCTAATTTTTGAAGCAAGACTAAATTCGAGACGTCTGTTACAACAATGCACCAGCAGTTGATTCACGCGCTCCTTAAATGGAATTGTCAAAAGCAGCTCAAATTACAAATTAAAAAAATTATTAAACAATGGCAAGTATAAAAGCTAGTAGCGTTTCTATATTATAATTTATTCCTTTATATATATATATATATATATCCACTTTATGCCATTGTTTTTTTTAACTTTCCTTGCTTAGCTAGCTTGGAATCACATTCGTTATAAAATTATTTATTTTACCCATTTGTTGGTTTAAATGGATAAAACTTATTTTCTATTGATATAATTCCATATGATGTATAATTAATTAAGATCAAAATCCATTTCTCCTCATAAAATAATTAAATAAGAATTAACTTAATTGATAATAGAATTTACTCATCTTTTTATTGACCTGATTAAATCCTAATGAATCCCTTTGTCCCTCATTATGAATCCTTATAATTTATAATTAGATTTGGCTCGCCCTTTAGACGAATTTATTTATTTTTATATTATTTAATATATAAAATAATTTATAATAATTTATCTATTAAGATATATATTTTTAATTTTATTTTATTATTTATCGAAATAAATTGTTGCTGTCATTTATTTTATTTTTTTATATGAAATTATTTGTGTATGTATATATTTTATATTTATTTGTTATGCATCTTGCATATATTTTTTATATTCATTATAACTATATAACTAAACATATAAAATCATTAGTATATTTATAGAATAATTTATTAATTACTTTTATTAAACATATATTATTTTTTTATTTTATTAAATTCATCATTAATTACACTTTAAATCTAATTGGAAATCAACTTATTAAATCTTAAATTGGGTGAATTATTATTTAGCATTCAATTGATTTAAAATCAATTATATACAAATTCTTATAATTTGATGAGTGACAAAATGTTATACATTTATTCTCTTTACTTTATATATATATATATATATATATATATATATATATATATATATATGATTGGAAAACAACACTTAAAAATACAGACTAATCACCAAAAATCAAAATCCTTTTAAAAAAATAATGAAAGTTACATCAATTTTTTTTACAATTGAAAATTGATTAATGGAAATTTATGTTGGGGTTGAATTTTATAATGAGTAATTGGAAAATTAAAATGATAGATATAATTGAATTATTTTTCATTTTAAGAAAAATTATTTGATTGCATATTACTAAAAGTTTCAATTAAATTATAATTTACTTAAAATGATAAATTAAAATTTACATCAAATACAATAAATTATTAACTTTTAAAATATTTTTACAATTTATATAATTCAACACTCAAAACTCAATATAATTTTTTTTACCTAATTTTTAATTCTACCAAATATCACTTAAATCTCACACTTCCATGCCACATATGGATGCTATTTTCTCAAATAAATTTTTTATTAGAAAATTTACAAAATTATCACTAAGTTTATTTTGATTATCACATAATAATGAAGAATCCATGATGGAGAAACTTTCATTTTTTTTTAACTACTCATCATTTAATTAATTTAAAATAGGAAAAACTATTGTTATGGGCCAAAACATTAAACACTTATCTGGATTCTGGACCTATTATAGGCTATATCGGATCTTTCCTTTTTTTTTTTTTTTTTTTTTTAGCACCGAGGGGGTGTAAATGAGTCAAGTCGTTCGCAAGCGGCTCGGTGTTCGGCTCGATAAAAGTTCGTTATTGTTTAGTTCGTTTTATAAACGAGCTAAACTTGAGCCTTACTTTAAAACTCGATGAATAAACGAGCCGAGTTTGAGTAAGATTAAGGTCGGCTCGATTAGCGTTCTGAACAGCTCGATTATAAGCTCGTGAATAGACTCGCAAAAAGCTCGATTAATAGGCTCGTGAACAACTTAATTATTATTATTATTGTTATTATTATTATTATTATTATCATTAACTTAATAATATTGACATTTCAAAAAATATATTTTAATACTTTTATAAAAATTTTGGTAATTCAATTTGACTAAAATATATATTATTCTAATTAAGATAATTTAATATTTCATTATTATATAATTTAATATTATAATCTTTAAAAATATTTTTTTTTATTAATTAATATATTTGTAATACATGTGATACTCAATTTTATGATTAGATTTTTTTTTTCACTACTTGGATAATTTTACTTTTATATTAGTTTTAAATATTTTTGTTATAGTTATTTTATTAAAAATAAATATTTAGAAAATTGAGTATTTTGATAAATTATAAACGGGTTTCAAAACGAGTCGAACTCGAGTTCGAACTTAGCTCGATTGTAATTATTAAAGAGCCGAGCTCGAGAAGCTCGATTGTAATTTTTTAACGAGCCGAACTCGAGTTGAGTTCGAACTCGATTCGAGTTTGAACGAGTCGAGTTTGAACATAATTTTTAAACTCGATTCAAAACTCGAGTTCAAACTCGAACTCAGAAAAAAAATATCGAATCAAACCTAACAAGATTAAGCTCGGCTCGATTAGGGTTTTGAACAGTTCGATTATAAGCTCGTGAATGGACTCGCAAAAAGCTCAATTAATAGGCTCGTGAACAACTTAATTATTATTATTATTATTATTATTATTATTATTATTATTATTATTATTATTATCATTAACTTAATAATATTGACACTTCAAAAAATATATTTTGATACTTTTATAAAAATTTTGATAATTCAATTTGACTAAAATATATATTATCCTAATTAAAATAATCTAATATTTCATTATTATATAATCTAATATTCTAATCTTTAAAAATATATTTTTTTATTAATTAAAATCTTTGTAATACATGTGTTACTCAATTTTATGATTAGATTTTTTTTTTCACTACTTGGATAATTTTACTTTTATGTTAGTTTTAAATATTTTTGTTATAGTTATTTTATTAAAAATAAATATTTAGAAAATTGAGTATTTTGATAAATTATAAACGGGTTTCAAAACGAGTCGAACTCGAGTTCGAACTTAACTCGATTGTAATTATTAAAGAGTCGAGCTCGATAAGCTCGATTGTAATTTTTTAACGAGCCGAACTCGAGTTGAGTTCGAACTCGATTCGAGTTTGAACGAGTCGAATTTGAACATAATTTTTAAACTCGATTCAAAACTCGAGATCAGTAAAAAAAAATTGAATCAAACCTAAATAAGGTAGAGCTCGGCTCTTACAGCATCATCTAGGGCTGCTCACGTGGCAGATCCTTCCAGAATCCAAAAACCCCCCACGATAAAACCTTACAGGCTTACAGCGCCGAATTTTCCGACTAGCGGCGGCTGGAGTTTGCAAGCCCGTAACGAATTGCGGCAACGATTACACAGTAGCATTGCATAGGCGATGGGGATAATAAGGAGCTGTTTT
>CATKHJ010554546.1:0-28098 GCA_949750685.1 Vernicia montana | reverse complement strand
CAATATATTTTTCTAAATATATAAAAATAAAATAGAAAAAATATAAATACTTATATTACTTTAATTATAATTTACCAAATAAAAACAAATAAATATATTTTATTGAAAAATTTACCCGAGTTATAAAATTATAAAAATTGGATTATTACAATTTTAATCTTTCATTTTTATTTAGGTTCCATGTTCAATTCAATCTTGGAAATTTTTAAATTCCCATTTTTTTTTCAATTGATTTAATTTTCTTTAATTATTTTAATTGTTTTAGTGCATTAAATGTTTAAAGGGTGTTTTTTTGGAAATAAAATTAAATTTCATTAATTATCAGTGGCTGAATATAAATTTCAATATAAAAGGACCTGATATACAATCAACTACCCTAATAAAAGCAAATTGATTCGCAAATCGCAAATGTTCAACAGAACATCCAACTGTCATATAGTTGGTTTTAAAAAACCGAGAATGTAATACTAAAACAATGTGACAAACCACTGTCCTCTTTGCGAGTATCTAAAACACAATAATGCACATACATACCACCAGACTCATAGTAAAAAAAAATAACTTTCAACAACAGAAGACATAACAAAATTTCTAACAATGAAAGATAAAATAATATAAAAAACAAAAAATAATATAATATAAAATAATAAAATGAAAAGTATCACTCTATTAACAGTAAGTACATACTCATTCATAAGCATATAGTATAAACGGAGATGAGGAGGCGACGGTATAAGTAATGAGGCAGAGAACGAGATCGAGCATAAGGAGTGTCGAACGATGGTAAAGGAGGACGCGTAAGTGAAGGACAAATGAGTAAAGTTGGTGGTGAATGTGGCAAGAATAGTAAAAATGAGACTATTCATATCAAATCTAATATAAAATATTGGAACCACCGTCGATCAAAATAGAAAATCGGTGTTGGTTTAAGAAATAAAATTTAAGAAAAAACTAGAGCGAAAATAAGAAGGGAATACAACTATGATTTTTTTTCAATGACAACTAAAAATAATAATAAAAAAAATACAGTGTTTTTTTTTTTTTTTTTTTTTTTTTAAATTTGAGTCTATTTGGCTGTCCCATATAATTTAATTGATGATCATGATGTTATTATTATTATTAAAATTTTTAAATAAATTCAAGTAATTTGAATTTTTATTTTTTTAACTGAATATAAAAGAGAAAATTATTATTCATGTTTTGGTATGTTTTAAAATTAAGATGCTAATAATATGAATTTATAATTTATAAAAATTAAGAAAAACAATTATATAATTTTGATAATATTTTTTTATTTTATTTATGTTTAATATCGTTTATAGTAAAACTTATAATTTCATATTATTTCAAAAACTAAAATACAATAAAAAAATATTTGTGCAAAGCAAAAACCAATATTTATTTTATTAACTGCACATTTATTTTATTAATGTCACATTTCATATTAACATTAAGTAGTAAGTGTATATCCGATTTGATTTGAGTAATTAATCATAGTTAAATTGTTCTTCTGTAATGCTAAAAAAAATATTTATTTAATTAATTTTTTCTAATCATTTAAGAAAGTTTTATTTTATTATTTTATAATATATCGGGTAGATTTTATAATTTTCATTGACCATGTCATCATCCAAGCACATACCTTACGAACACGTAACTGTACGTTATTCTGCACAACAAAACAACTGCATTTTTACCAAGCGAGTATTCAATGTCTCAAATAATGTACTTTCACTGGAGTGAGAGAGTAGGGATTTTTACTTACTCGCATATTGACCAATAAAATAAAATCTCGGGTAAACCTACCGTCACCGACACTCCTGCCCGAATTCTGTTTCTTGGGAGAGATTCTGTGGTTCACAGTTCACTTTCCACCAAAGCAATCACAATCGCCAGCTGTCATCTCTAATATCTCTCTGTCTAAAAAGTCTTCACAAACTCATTGGGACCCATTTTTATCAATAACAACAACAATTACAAAAAAAAATAAAAATATATATATATATATATATATAGGAAAAATATAATAATGGCAATTGGTATTTGGCTTGAGGACCCCACTCTCAACCCCTACAAAAGGATCCACCACATGTCTTTTAACACTTGGATTGTTTTTATTTGACAAGTCATAGGGTGAAAAACCCATGATTGTGTCTTCTCTTTAGTGATATATTACAATTATACCATTCAACCAATTTTTATTACTTATTACCATTATTAGCTTATCTTATCAAATTTGCCAAATGGCATGTTGTTAATGGATTAAAAGAAAATCATGTCATGAGTACAAGTTAGAGCTAGAATGCAAAAAGTAAAAAATAAAGGGTGAAATATAAATAATTTATGTATATAAAGCCTCCATTTATTACTTTTTATTTTATTGATTCGCAGCAGGTATCAGTTTTTAGAATCATACTACGAGTTATTATTTATAAATAGTATAATTAAATATTTATTAATTGATTCACTGAGGATATCATTTTTTTTATTTGGCAAAAATATATATATATATATATATATATATATATATATATCAATTTTTTTTTGCCAACAATGAGGATATCAATTTTTAGATCATATTATAAATATTATTTTTAATAATATAGTTAATAGTGAATTTAATATGCGTAATGTTGAAAAGTGTTATTATTTATTTTAAATAAAATAATATAATTTTTATAATATTTTAGATTTTTTTAATTATTTATGTGAATAACATATCTTTAATAAAATATCACTCAATGCAATAAAATAATACTAAGTGGGAAAATAGTTGGCATTAGCTATCACTACGAATGAATTTTCAAATGGAATCAAATGGAATATGATTATTTTTTAAAAAAAAGGAAATATGAATAATTTTTTTTTTAGTATATTGATTACGTTAAATTATGAACTATTAATGATAATTTGATTAATGGACGCGTTAATTACAATACATATCTTATAATTTAGATAATTAATTTTTATAATTATTTTATAAAATAATTATTATTTAAAATAGAGAATCATAATTTGATAGTCTTGTGGTTTACTTTAGAATTTTTTTATCAAGAAGCGAAGGTTTCTTAAGGAAATGAATGAAGGTCCCAAAAAGCCTATAGCATAAAAACACGTGTGTAGGCTAAAAACAAATGATTTGGGTTAGCTTAAAGATATTTATTTATAATAATGATGAGTGTATGACTAATCATTACATGCAAATTTTTGTTTATTTTATGGTTGGAGAGTTAAATTAAATTGTAGAAAGCTTGAAAAGTGTCAATAAAATGTTGTTCCCTTAGTAAACCCATCATTGAAAGTTTTATTAAAGGAAATTAAGAATCAAATCCATATTTATAATTGTGTGAAATGTAAGCGTAGCATTTAGTATATTTGATTTAAATTTAACTGAATTTAAAAAAAAAATAAAATAAAATAAAATATATTTAAAACTTAAAGAATTGAATTGAACAAATTTGCATAATTAATTAAATCAAACCAAACTAATATTTTTATAAAATTAATTAAATCGAATCGAAGAGATAATTCAATTTTTTAATAATATATATATATATATATATATATATTCAATAGGTTTGATTATTTTAAATTTTTTAAACATAAATCAAATCGAATTAAATGGATTAAAATATAAAAATTTAAATCAAATTAAACCAAATTATGAAATTAAATAAACTGAGTTAAACTTGATTGGATTTAATTTTTTATTATTTCAGTTTTTGCTCACCCATAGTAAAAGGCAAGTCTTCCCTAACAAAAATAAATAAAAACTAAAATGGTATACGAAATAAAAATAATAAATAATAATAATATATTTATTAAATTAATTCCACCGACACTTTGATGCACATGTGGCATGAAAGGACAAATCCATTTAACAGAATATAATAATGTAGATTGAGAATAAGGAAAGTGAAAAAAGCACATGATGTGGTGGTAGCAAAGCCAGCCACCAGCCAACTATTAGTTTTTTTTTTTTTTTTTTTTTTTTCATATTAAAAAAAATATAAATATAAATATTAGGTTATATAAATTGGAGGGTGGCTAACTTCAAAAATAAAATAAAATAAAATTGGAGGATGGCTAAATATACATTTATTATTTGCTAATTAATTTACAATAATTTAAGAATAATCAGTATTTTTTAATCTTATCGATAAATTAATATAAAAATAAAATAAAATGTTAGGATAACAATAAAGATTAAATAAAGAAACTCTCATTTATATTAACAAAACAATTCATTGTCAAAAATCACTCCAATGGTCATGTAAACCATCTCATTGTTTTCTTTTTCTTTTTTTTTTTTTTTTGCCAAATCACTGTTGTCTTTCCATAGGATTAAACAACATCTAATTATTGCATTGCTGAGCTGTTTTGACTCCAATATATTTTAGTGGAGTTGTTAAAACAATTATTTTAATTGAATATTAATATTTTATTTTAGTAAAATTTAATTTCAATTAAAATTAAAAATTGAGATATATTAGTTTAAAAAATAACTCCTGTAACTTTTATATCCAAGACTCCTTAATAATATTTTAGAAATAATAATACACATTTAATTTAATAGAAAAATATAAATTTTATAATTTTAAATAATAAGTAATATTGAAATCACTTTTAAATTATTAAATATTGAGTTTGAGTGTCTACTAAAAACAATTTAAGATAATATGGACAATTTGCGGATATGACTTCTCATACACATGTTCTATATACTTGCAAAGGGGCATTTTTTAATCCCAATATTTTGTTGTTCATATATATATATTTTCAACAATTAGGTTATTGTTCTTAGCTTACTATTTGGTCTCCAAGATCTCTTATCTTTCCTAGTATTTAGAAGCTAGATTACCTTAAATTTGTGATTTGGGATGATTAAGTTTGAATGAAGTTGGGTTTAAAGATAAGTTTCTTGACAAAAAAAAAAAAAAAAAAAGAAGGAAAGATAAGTTGTTATTCTTAACTTCTTTCATAATCTTAATTAATCTTATTAAATCTAAAATTGATTTTCATTGACCTTTATTTATTTTGTTTTGGAGTGATATTTGACTTTCGAAATAAATATAGATATATTGATTTTTATTTATTTTGTGAAAAATTATTTTCAATGAAATCAACAATTCTCATTACGTTTTATAAAATAAAAATAAAATAAATTATTTTACAGTGTTTAGAGTACATAGATAAAAATAAAAATTATACAAAAAGAGTAAATTATAATACTAGTGATCATGAATAGTGATAATTGATGCACAAATAGTTTACATTTATATATCTCAAAAAGATTTTTTTCTTTTTTACTTTTCTGAATTTAAAAAAAAAATACAAAATCACTTGGCATTTTGATTACTTTGAAAAACATTTTATGTTACAACAACAAAAATATATATATATATATATAAAACGTGTTTTAAACAATATATTTTTCTTGAAATAAATGCAATTCAATTGAATATAAATAAAATATGATCTCAAACACATTTCATAAGGAAATATTTATATTTTGAGTCTTCAATTTAAATGAAGTAAGAAAAATTTTAATTTGAAAATTTCACTTTATAATTTCACACAATTATTAATCTAAGAATTAGCTTAATTGCACTCTTTTGATTTTTTTTTGGAGAATAATCAAAAAGTAATTTTTAAATAAACAAATTGCATATGAGGAATATGATGAGTTGAGATTGCTATAGAGCACTCTACTTTTGAAATTTTATTTTTTTTTTATTATTTTTCTTCACATATTTTTAGAGAAAATATAATTTATTCTACTTCTTTCAAAAGTCGAATATAAAAAAAATAATTACATAAAAAATAAAAAAAAGCAATACTAAACTGGTTCATATTTGAATTCATATTTATAGAAAAAAATTAATTTGGTTAAATATATAAATTAATTTGAAAATCTTTGATTGATTAAAATTTTATATTTTTATGAGGAAGTATTCTTTTTGAATTCTGAATGAAATGAGAAAAAATTTAGGTTTTTTTTTTTTTTTTTTTTTTTTTTATTTAAATTTTCATCTTAAATTAAAGGTAATTTAAATTTAAATAATTTTACCTATATCCAACACCAAATTTCTCAATATTAATAAGAGAAATAAAAAATTAAAAAAAGAAAAAGAAAAAGAAAAACACCACCGACAAAATAGTGTATAGAATCCGAAAGTCGTTGGATCCAGATCTAACCCGAATTCAATCCTAATTACTTACACCCATCATAAATAAAAAGTCAGTCAAAATTACTACTGAAACAGAAGAAACAGACCGTACAAAACAAAATAAAATTTTAAAAAAAATAATAATCGTTATAAATCTACTTATTAGCATAGCGGATCAAAAATAATAAGAAGCAATATAAAATAATAAAATAAAAAGAAATAGAATAAAATATATAGAGAGAAAAAAATTCTAAATTTTTATTATTATATTAACTTTAACTTTCCTTATATAAAAAAATAGTTAGTATTTTGTGTATACAATATTACTGAAATAACTTTATACTATAATCTCTCTAAAATACATAATCAAGAATGTTTAAATAATATTCATATATAATAATTTATTTATAACACTTCCCTTTGATATTACTTGTGCTATGAATATGACTCGTTAAAAACCTTGCTAGAAAACCTAGTAAAAAAAAAAACATAGCTAAGGAAAATAGTACAATTCATGCGTTATTTTATCATTGCACATATTGTCTCATTAAAACTTTTGATCAATAAAACCGTATGAGACAAAAAATTGACAAAGAAAAAAGAGTACAATCTTATACTGATTCGCTCCCTCTGATAAGGACAACATTTTAAAACGACACATATTAATCAATAAAACAAGTCATTCAAATATGATATTATATGAGGACTTAGTAAATAAGTTTGTTAGGTTATCACTCGAGTGAATTTGGTGTACATCTATTTTATCACTCTTCTGAAACTTATGCGTATTAAATAATTTGGGTGAAATATATTTAATTCGGTCACCCTTGATATATCCACTTTTATTTTGTGCAATGTATATTGCATTATTCTCAAATAATATAATGGGAACATATTTATTGATGTACTTCAGGTTCATAGTTTGCTTTACAAACCTTATAAAATTGCAGTATCATCATAAGTAAATACATGCCCAGTATGAGATCTACCCTTATATGGATCAGATAAATAACCAACATCCGTATGTAGATCAATGTCAAATATGAATTATATAAAAATATAACCAAATCAATAATGACTAAAAAATAACACAATAAGTCTTTTACACCACTATCATGTCTCTTGGTAGGTGCAGAACTATACATAGTTAGGAATTTTTCTTGCAAATACAATATCAGGCATGATGCACTTTGCAAGATACATGAGTGCTCTTATAGCACTCAAAATATGGTACTTCGGAATCAAATAACTTTTTGTTATCTTCTTAGGTCTAAAATGATCTTTATTCACTTCCAGTGAGCGGATACCATTAATGTGCTTAAGATAAATGATTTATTTATGCAAAATTATTTAAGTACATTTTTCACATAAATAAACTGGTATATTAGAACTCTTTAGGATAAATGATCGATCTACAGGCCGACACAAAATTTCATTTCACTTTTCAAATAGGTACATGCTTCTTTGAGTTCGTTAGGATTCCCATTTAAATTATCAACATATACTGCAATAATAATAGAATCACTATGTGGTCTTTTATGAATACATATGATTATAGTGTATTATTTACATATCCTTCTTTCGATAAAGATTCAATCAAATGATTATAACACATATGTCCAGATTCCTTTAATCCATACAATAATTTCTGCAATTTGATGTAATTTATATCACATGTTTGATGTGCATTTATTTCTATTATTTTTAGTCCTTATGAGACTTTCACATAAATATAATTTTCATAAGGCGTATATCAAGCATTTATTTAACTGCAATACTAATAAAGTATCGGAACGTAATAATATTCATGATAGGATAATAAATATTCTCATAGTCAATACCAGGTCTATGAGAAAAACTCTAGCAACTAGTGTCGTTTTATATCTTCATTGCTCATTACGCTTTCGGACAAACACCCATTTATACCCAACTGGTTTCACATTTTAGGGAGCCAACATAACAAGTCCGAATATCATGCGTTTAAATAGCGAGTCTAGCGTGGCTTGAATTGCCTCTTTCCATGATGACCAGTCATGTCTATACTGACATTCATTTATATTCATAGGTTATGGATCTAGATTTTCTCTTGAGATAGCAAGAGTTACTATTGAGGCAAATTCATCATCGACGATAAATAATTTTCTATCAAATTTTTCTCCTGTATTACAAAATTAATTGAGATCTCGTAATTTTCATTCATTTGATCATCAACTTCAGGTGCCATATCTGGATGATCTAATTGTTCCGTTGTCTCAGTCTATATCTCATAATTGGCTATAGCTTTTTGATTGAGATCTTTCTCTTCAGGAGATTTTCTTAGTGACGCTGCTTTTTCATTTTCTGAAAATTTTTATTTTTAGTTCTAATTTACTGTCCACACTTCTGACGTGTGTCAAGCTCGATTGATTTTTTATTTTCAATAGGAACTATAACCCTTACTAGGGTATTAGCAGCTGCAATATGAGACTTTGTCACTCTTTTGGCATATATAAATGCATCTGGCAGTTGAGTTGTAATTTGTTGCAACTGTATTATTTTATGAATTTCTAGTTCATTATGACTTGTACATATATCAAAATTGTTTAAATAGTCTTCCTTTCAGGAAATTTCTCGACATTTTTAGCACTAACATGTGCCTTTCTCTTCCCCTAATGTCGAAAAATGTGCCTCATTAAAATAAATTTCAAGTCTTCTCTGTGGACTCATTTTTACATATTGAAGTGGTATTATTAGTACATACACGACACAACAAAAACTTGTATATGCGAAATATTAGGTTCATATCCATATACAAGTTGTAAAGGGAGAGTATATATGATACGCATAATGACATGTCATATCAAGCATTATCGGTTTTATTATTGAACTTTAGGTTCAATGCTTGAACAAATTACTTCTTTAGGGAGTCTATAGATTGAGCTGAGTTGTGTCCTCTATGTGGATTGTTTCTTTTCCAAATTTCTCATTATCTACCAAAAGTAGCTCATTATTGAGTTTTTACTTTTGGTTAAACTCAACAAGATGTTTTACCCACATCCATTATTCATGTGGTTATTTACAATATTCACTTCAGGGATCACTGTTGTACTAATGGGTCTAACTTGATGATTTCTCATTAGCGATTTATTTTTTTCAGCCACTAGAAGACAGACAATAAGTTTAAAATATTTTGTAAATTTTCGCCCTCTATACTGCTGCTGCAGGAGCATGTTAGAGGCATAAAAACAATATATGTCTTCTATAACATATTATATTTTGTAATTTTATCACCACATAATTTCAGCTGTGAAGTGATTCTAAATATATTTGAATTGTATTCTAAAGAAAATAATATCATAATTAAATCAGTCTTCTAAATACTTATAGACAATTTTTTTAGTTATTCAAAAACGTAGGATATCAGTTCTTTAATAAATTAAAATACTAGTGTACCATAAATTTATGATACTTAATTTTTCAGAAATTTAGAGTACTAATTTTTCAGAAATTTATATTTTATTTATTTATTTAATTAGTTATTCAAGAACTATAGATAATACTAGTTTTTCAGGAACTGTATTAATTTATTTTAATTTTATAGGAATACAAATTCTTCATAAATTACGTATAATATTAATTCTTCAGAAATTAAAATTTAGAATACAAATTTTTCAGAAACTATATTTAATTAATTAAAATTAAATAACATCACATAATAATAATAATAATAAGCCGATTTACTTTATAGCACTCGAATATATATACATAGGAGGAAAAACTTGGTTTGTGTGGACCAAAATTTGACTACTGAAACCAAATATAGAAGGGAGAGAGTATATATATATATATATATATATATATATATATATATATATATATATATATATATATATATATATATATATACTGAAACCAAAATTTGATTACTAAAATTACCTTTAGGCCTTTAGATGGTAGAACGAAATCATATTGATAACGTGTTGTAAAATAACTTATTAGTAGAGCGGATAAAAAATAATAAAAAGCAATAAAGTAAAGAGAAATAGAAGAAAATATGTATAGAGAAAATGAGTTCTAAATTTTTATTATTAGATTAACTCTATTTTTTCTTATGTAGAGAAATAATTAAAATTTAGTGTATATAATATTATTGAAATAACCTTATATTATAATCCATCTAAAATACATGTTAACAAATGTTTAAATAATATTTATATATAATAATTTATTTATAATAATAATAATAATAATAATAATAATACGTTTCACAATTTAATAATAATAATACGTTTCACAATTCACTGTTTATGCTCATATCACATAATAAAAAATAATTTAAAAAAAAATAAAAAAAGTACTGTCACTTGTATATTTCGGGTTAGCAATGAATTTATCGCGAGAAATTGAGCAAAGCTCTCTCTATCAATCTGTGTGTGTGTGTGTGTGTGTGTGTGTGTGTGACAGAGAGAAAGCTTGGAAGTAGGATCTGCTCATGCAGCGTAGATCATTCTTTAGTTTTCTCTCTCTCTCTCTCTAAGGCTCTACTGTTACTACGCGTTTTCGCTTTCTTTGCTCTTTTCTGTTTCTCTTTTCTCATTTTCTCTCTCTCCAAACACTTTTTTTTTTCTTTTTTTATTTATTATATTACTTGCACTTGCACACCAAAACCGTGAATTCTAACTTGTAATTCAAATTTACAGATCAACAAGTAGCAAATTAAATAGTTATTATTATTATTATTTTTTTGATTTTTATTTAATAATCTTAGAAGTGAAAAAAAAAAATAAAAAAAAAAATAGAGTAATTAATAGGGAGACGAAGAAAGAAGACACCCACTACACCGGTGGGGGCACAGAGCAGCGCCACCATCACATTCTGGGCCCTACCACCAATTTACAACATTTTTTATATAATAATAATAATAATAATTATTATTCCTCATTATTTTTTTAATTTCTAATTTATTTTTTTGGTTTTTTTTTTTTTAACTCGATTGAGATACAGACATTACATTACTGGTACATTTTTTCTTGATCTATCTGTCTCTCCTTTTCAAATACGCCTCCACATTTCAACTCTCTCTTTCTCTCTCTTCCTATTTCTATTTTCTCTCTCTAAAAATCAATCTTTCATCTCTTTGCTTAAAGATTGAGACCAACCAGGATACAGAGAGAGAGAGAGAGACTTCGCTTTTGTCAAGCAATTGAAAACCAACAATTGTTTCTCTTCTGTTCTCTTCTATTTATGATTTATCTCTGTACCTGGGTTTTTGAGATTGGGATGCAAAGGTGGAGTCTTTTCAGCGACGTGGTGACCCAGTTGAGGTGGTTCACTCAGTACTGAGTTGGGTTCTCTTGATTTGAAGAGAGCCTTGGATTTCCTTTTGTTTGTTTTTGATTTGGAGAGCTGAGTAAGACAGCCATGAACACTGGGGGTCGACTTATTGCAGGCTCTCACAATAGGAATGAGTTTGTGCTCATAAATGCTGATGAAAATGGAAGAGTAAGAGCTCTTGAAATCCCCTACATTTTGGTTCCTTTCTTCGTTTTTGAGGAGACCCATCTGATTCATTTTGCTGATTTCTGATCTGGGTTTTGCTTTACAAATGTGATCAAGTAGAGCTTTCTTATCGTAGCTTGCTGCTGTTTAATGACTGATTTTTAGTGTTACATTTAGAGATTTGTTGATTTCCTTTTGTGGGTATTCTTTACTAGGATTATGAATTTCATTTTTTTTTTTGTAAATAGAGGCCTGTTTTTCCTAAAAAAAAATCAACATTTTATTACTGTTTTTCATGGAATTTCTCTCTCCTTCTCTGATAATTCATATGGTAGTTTTTTGCCCTATAGTCAAGATTGGGGTGATTCGGTTTGGTGAAATAAATAATACCCCACTTTTTAATGTAAATTGCTTCATTTTTTAGCCTATATGCTATTGCATTCCAGATTTTCAGTTCTTCTGGTTTGTAAATATGGTAATTTGCTATGGTTTTAGGAACTCAAGATTTAGATTCTGATGTAAATGCTGGGAATTATTTATAAGGAATATCGAATAATTAATTTCAGAAAATTGCGATACAATTTGGTGTTAATTATGAGACAATTGAAAATGCTGTGGGGTTTTTGCATATATTTAGGAGGCTTTAGGGCAGATTTTTAATGAATTTGCATATAAGACATCTTGCAATCGCTTCTTCTTCTGGATCCATCGTACATTCTATTGATCTGCAGTTCATGAGAAAAAAAAATGTTGAGTTTTGTGAGTCAGAAACCCTCTCTCTCTCTCTCACTCTCGCACACACTGGCACTCACTAAATCACGTTCACTGGCACAGATAGAATGACTGCTAGGTTCTTCAACAAGATGTGATTTGGGAACCTTGTTTGGAAGAAGAGAGTTCGATTTTAGTTTCAGTCCATAAAAATAGTGAAATTCAGGGAAAACAAAACAAACTATTGATGAAATTCAGGGAAAACAAAGATGTTACATTGGCTTGTCAATTAGAGATACAAGTGTAGTTGGGTGTATAATCAGATTCAATGAATTGAAACCCTTACCTTTTGTCTGTTTCTTTTGGTGATTTATATATCAACAAATTCAACTATTAGTTATGGTGTTTTTATTTATTTTTTCTTTTTCCATTTCCCCTGTCATGTAGTCATGTTTGATGTTTAAGTACTTATTTTGTTATTTTTATGTACAGATAAAGTCTGCCCAAGAATTGAGTGGGCAAGTGTGTCAGATATGTGGGGATGAGATTGAGATTACAGTGGATGTAGAGCCATTTGTTGCTTGCAATGAATGTGCTTTCCCTGTGTGCAGGCCTTGCTATGAGTATGAAAGAAGAGAGGGAAATCAGGCCTGCCCTCAATGCAAAACTAGATACAAGCGTATCAAAGGTTAGACTTCAACACTTATTTTGTGTGCGAATTAATGATTTAGGTTACATCTCATTTTGTCTTTTAACTGCTGATATCCAAATTGCAGGTAGTCCTAGGGTTGATGGAGATGAGGAAGAAGATGATATTGATGATTTGGAGCATGAGTTTGATTATGGGAACTTTGATGGTTTGGGCCCAGAACAAGTTGCAGAAGCAATGCTTTCTACACGCCTAAATACTGGGCGTGCTTCTTATTCTAATGCTGCTGGAATTCCCACACACTCAGAACTTGATTCTTCTCCCCTGAGCTCCAAAATTCCTCTTTTGACCTATGGAGAGGAGGTAATTGAGTTAACCATTCATATCTGCACATGCTAATATTCAACGTGGTCTTATGATTGTATTTAATTTCTTATTCTCTTATTCTCTTATTTTAGGATACTGAGATTTCTTCTGATCGACATGCTCTTATTGTACCCCCATTCATGGGCCATGGAAACAGAGTTCACCCGATGCCTTATTCTGATCCATCCATACCCTGTAAGTCATTTTTTCATTGACTGCTTGCATAAAATTCTGGTTTGTGGTTGTTCTGATTATCTAGATTATAAAACCTTATTGTTTTTGATATTGTAGTGCAACCTAGACCTATGGTTCCTAAGAAAGACATAGCTGTATATGGTTATGGAAGTGTGGCCTGGAAGGATCGAATGGAAGACTGGAAGAAAAGGCAGAGTGACAAACTTCAGGTAGTCAAGCATGAAGGAGGAAATGATGGTGGAAACTTTGATGGGGATGAATTGGATGATCCTGATTTGCCAATGTAAGTTAAAGCTCAAAGCTTTTCTTTTTGCCAATATGCCATTTAGTTAATTGGATTCCATATGCGACGTTTTGTCCTCGAGTCAATGACCCCTCCCCCCAATGTTTGGAGAAGATGATGTGTAATGACACAGTTTTAACAAATTAAGAGATTTATAAGGCTCTGTTGAAGATATCACTACTAGTGTAAAAAGCAGTTGCTAATGGCACCTTATATGATAGAAAGGACCTCAATTAGATCTCATCCAAGAACAATAAATTTAAGAACATGCATGAAACAAGATTGTTTGTGCTGTATATTTAGAATTCTAGATGATTACAGTTGAGATAGAGAAATTGGCTTGTCATGCTTTAGGTAGCATGGTTGTCAAATTAACAAGTGAGATAGGAAGGTTATGCAATTCTGTGTCGGAATTTGAGCATCGAAATGTAATAATTGACCTAAGTGCAAGTGCATATCAGTTCTATTTTAACCAACCATGGCAAGTTATTCTGAAGTAGAGTTTAACACCACAAAAAATGATTTTGAGAAACTGATCTTGGATACATATCTTGTGTCTTGTTGGTATGAAGCTAAGCACTCATTATTATTTGATTTGTTGTTGAGAAAAACACTTATGTTGAAAATATTGATTAGAGGTCATTAAAGTTTGTTTTAAAAGTGAATTTCACATGTTCTACTCTTAAAAATTTTAAAACAAGTAGACAACACTCAAACTGATTTTTTAGATATCATCTATAAGGAGTTTCAATCATGAAAATGAGTTTCTATCTCAATTATAAACACACTGAAAGTATGGTTGGTTTAGTGTTGTGGTCAATTTTAATTTGTACTCCTAGATGCTGTTATTACTTACCATGCATCAATTTTTCCTCTTTGAACTGCTAATGCATATCTTTGTGTTGAGCTTGACCTTCTGAAAGATATGTCTTTTAAACTCCCTTTTAAATCCTTTGAATGCTATGGCTTGTCTAAACCAAGGTTGGACCCGCTGACTGACTGACATCTTAATTGATGTGCTACTGGGAAAAAAATTGTGTGGATTTCATCTGGAAGTGTTTATTTTATGGTGGTGTCATTTATTTATTTAGTGATTGGTTTCTTTATCAATACATTTATTTGGGCCTTTTACGAGCTTTCTTGATTCGCTTTCTCAGGATGGATGAGGGCAGGCAGCCACTTTCAAGGAAGTTACCCATAAGATCAAGCAAGATAAATCCATACAGAATGATAATCATTCTCCGTCTTGTGATTCTTGGCTTGTTTTTTCACTATAGAATTCTCCACCCAGTCAATGATGCCTATGGTCTGTGGTTGACATCAGTTATATGTGAAATATGGTTTGCAGTATCATGGATTCTTGATCAGTTTCCAAAGTGGTATCCTATCGAACGAGAAACATACCTTGATCGGCTCTCACTAAGGTACATGGAGACGACCCATTTAGTTTCACGTGTGACATGTTCTTGAAATTAGACTTGGTGTCATTCTCATCTTCCTTTCAATTTAATCCTGATTCCTGTTTTGTGTGTGAGATCTGGGAGTCTGATGCCTTGTCAATGTGCCTTAATTTTTCAGGTATGAAAAAGAAGGAAAACCATCTGAGTTGGCTAGTGTAGATGTATTCGTCAGTACTGTTGATCCATTGAAAGAACCCCCACTGATCACTGCAAACACAGTTCTCTCAATTCTTGCGGTTGATTATCCGGTGGACAAGGTTGCATGCTATGTCTCAGATGATGGTGCAGCCATGCTTACATTTGAGGCACTGTCTGAGACATCTGAATTTGCTAGGAAATGGGTTCCTTTCTGTAAGAAATTTAATATTGAGCCCCGAGCCCCTGAATGGTATTTTTGTCAGAAGATTGACTATTTAAAGAATAAAGTCCACCCCTCATTTGTCAGGGAAAGGCGTGCTATGAAGGTGGGTGACTGTCGTGCAGATTCATTTATAGTATAATGTGACTAAGTGATATGGGAATGTAATTTCCAAATTGACGTTGTCTAATTTAGTGAAATATATGATATCATTTCTTTGTCATTCTTTTTTTTTTTTTTTTTTTTTAAACACATGATTTACCCAATTTATGCTAATGATGTTATTTTATTGTAATTCCTTGTTGGTGCAGAGAGAATATGAAGAATTCAAAATTCGGATAAATGGATTGGTTGCCACTGCACAAAAAGTACCTGAAGATGGCTGGACAATGCAGGATGGAACTCCATGGCCTGGAAACAATGTACGAGATCATCCTGGCATGATTCAGGTGAGACCATATTTCTATCTAGAAAGCAAGACTTTGTTATCTTGATGTACTATTACAGATGTACACTGTATATTTCTTGATAAGTGCACAATGCTTGTGGTTTATTGGTTATGATTCATTTAATCACTACCTGTGTTCAAAATATTTTGCACTTTTGTTATCCAAATGGGTCCTTGGATTGCTGCCATTCAACCAAACAGTTATTTTTTCCAAACATGGTAAATTTTATAGATGTTTTAATATGCATCCAATACTGATGTTATCTCATTTTACAGGTCTTCCTTGGTCATACTGGTGTCCGTGATGTGGAAGGAAATGAGTTACCTCGTTTAGTTTATGTTTCTCGTGAGAAGAGACCAGGGTTTGAACACCATAAAAAGGCTGGGGCCATGAATGCTCTGGTAAGGCTTGAACTTTTTTATATTCATGATGCCATTGGTCACTTTCTTGGTCTCTTCAATGTAATCTTTCTAACAATAACATGTTGCCAAGAACTAATGCTTTGTTTCTTTTGTTTTTATTGCTGCAGGTTCGTGTCTCTGCTGTTCTATCCAATGCTCCTTATCTTTTGAATGTTGATTGTGATCACTATATTAACAACAGCAAAGCTCTTAGAGAAGCTATGTGTTTCATGATGGATCCAACCTCAGGGAAGAAAGTTTGCTATGTCCAGTTTCCTCAAAGATTTGATGGTATTGATCGTCATGATAGATACTCAAATCGGAATGTTGTATTCTTCGATGCAAGTATTTTTTGCTCTCATGCTTGCTTTTCCCTATCTCTTTTGAATTCTTCTTTTTCATTAGTATTCTGGAAAAAAAAAAACTAATTTTCCAATTAAATACAGATTAACATGAAAGGATTAGATGGTTTGCAAGGACCAATTTATGTTGGAACTGGGTGTGTTTTCCGAAGGATAGCACTTTATGGTTATGATGCACCTGTCAAGAAGAAGCCCCCTGGCAAGACCTGCAACTGTTGGCCAAAATGGTGCTGCCTGTGCTGTGGATCTAGAAAGAACAAGAAATCAAAGCCAAAGAAGGAGAAGAAAAAGAAGTCCAAGAACAGAGAGGCATCAAAGCAGATACATGCCCTTGAAAACATTGAAGAAGGAATTGAAGGTATAGATTTGTTCTTGCTATTGCATTAGTCATACAACATCTATATTCAATTCTCTAAAAATTTCTAAATCAATAAATTATTTTGTGCAGAATCAACTACTGAAAAATCTGCAGAAACATCCCAAATAAAATTGGAGAAGAAGTTTGGGCAATCTCCAGTGTTTGTGGCTTCCACTCTTTTGGAGAATGGTGGAGTTCCTCGTGATGCCAGTCCTGCATCACTGTTGAGAGAAGCCATCCAGGTTATTAGCTGTGGTTATGAAGATAAAACGGAATGGGGAAAGGAAGTAAGTGAAAACAAGTTCTGGAACTTACATGAGCAAATTCTACTTCTATTTCTCAAGTGTTAATTAAATCTTTTGTGTTGAACCAGGTTGGCTGGATATATGGCTCTGTGACTGAGGATATCCTGACGGGATTCAAGATGCATTGCCATGGATGGCGATCTGTGTACTGCATTCCTAAGCGGCCTGCATTTAAGGGGTCAGCTCCTATTAATCTGTCAGATCGTCTACATCAAGTCCTTCGGTGGGCCCTTGGATCTGTTGAAATTTTTTTGAGCAGACATTGTCCTATTTGGTATGGCTATGGGGGTGGATTGAAATGGTTGGAACGGTTTTCCTACATAAACTCAGTTGTGTATCCTTGGACGTCCATTCCCTTGCTCGTTTACTGTACTCTACCAGCTATTTGCCTTCTCACTGGGAAATTCATTGTTCCTGAGGTAACACCCCACTTCAAGTTGATCTATTCTTTTCATTTTCTGATTTTCAAAAAGGATCATTTAATCTTGTTCTTTGTGGATTTCTGAAAAGGCAAGTTAAAATGAAGAAATAGGGTACAACTCATGTTTTGTGCTGTCAAGCATTACAAACCAATTCTGTGCTGTTGTGAATTGTGATTTACAGGGTACTATTATGTTGGTTGATTCTTCTATTGTTGTGGACTTGTTATGTTGATGTAGTTTGATTTAGTTCATGGTTCGTGGGCAAATTCATATTTTATTAGTCAATGTTCAGAAGATTCAAAACCATGAACTATTACAATTTACAAAAAAACCAGTCATTTTATAAATTGCTGATTAGTTTCTCTAATCCCTTCGTACTGTGGTTGCTGTAGTAGCCTGAAAACCTAATCTTTCATACGTACTCTCAAATCATATGTGCTTTGGGCTTACTCAAGTCTTTTATGATGAACAGATTAGTAACTATGCAAGTATTGTGTTCATGGCGCTCTTCATATCTATTGCTGCAACTGGTATCCTTGAGATGCAATGGGGTGGTGTTGGGATAGACGACTGGTGGAGAAATGAACAGTTTTGGGTGATTGGAGGTGTTTCATCGCATCTTTTCGCTCTCTTCCAGGGTTTGCTCAAGGTGTTGGCTGGTGTAAGCACAAACTTCACAGTCACTTCAAAAGGCGCCGATGATGGAGAATTTTCGGAGCTTTACCTATTCAAATGGACATCACTGTTAATCCCACCCATGACTTTGTTGATCATAAACATAGTTGGAGTTGTGGTTGGGGTCTCAGATGCTATCAACAATGGGTATGATTCATGGGGTCCTTTGTTCGGTAGGCTATTTTTTGCCTTATGGGTCATTATTCACCTCTATCCATTCCTCAAGGGGCTTCTTGGGAAACAAGATCGCATGCCTACCATTATTTTGGTATGGTCGATTCTGCTGGCTTCTATCTTAACTCTTATGTGGGTCCGAATAAACCCATTTGTGTCGAAAGATGGCCCTGTGTTGGAAGTGTGTGGATTGAACTGTGACTAAAGATAAATGAATAAAGCAGAGCCTTAAAATAGGTTTTCAATGGCAACAGATGAAATTGGTTCTGGAGTTGCAACTGGTAAGTCATTCAACAAACTGGGTGTCACCTGCATTGTGCAATGTGATATTGGCCAAGATGAAATTTTTGTGGAAAGAAATCTGTAGTTTTGGGTGTGTAGATACTGTGGGTTGGGAACGACACATTGGTTTTTTCTCTCTTTTTTTTTTTTTTTTTTCGTTTTACAGGTTTTTTTTTATCAATTCTTTTATTAAATTCCTGTGGGTTCTAGGGGTTTTTGTTCTCTTATTATGTGAGTTTTTTTTTTTTTTTTTTTTTATGTATTTCTAAGAGAGAATTGAATCATAAATCATTCCCTTGTCAATGTGGGGATTCATGTAAGTGTCTCAAACCACTTCACGTTCTTTTGATTTATTGTTCCTCATTCTGGACAATTGGACATTTATTTATGTACCTAATTTGGAGTTGCAAATATTATGCAATTTGATGTCTTTTGCTAGGAATACCATGCAGTTTCCCCTTGTTTTCATTATTTGCTTGTAAAGATTATGATCTCTTTTCTCCTCTTGAAAGATGAAAAGGGTTAACATGTTAAGCAATTTTTGTTATAACTGTTATTTTAGAAGAATAACAAATAAAAACATAAGAGTTTTTTAATGTCACATTTTGTATTTTTTTTTTAATTTGGTAAATTTGGTTTTGACTAATATACGATATTTTTTAATTTTGGAAATGATTTCGGTATCAATGTCGTTGAACAAATGCTCATGAGAAAATGTTGGACATTTTTCAATTGCATGATCATGAGGGTTATACATTATACTTGTTTTTAATTCACAAACCATTTTGTTAATAAAGATGAAATATGATTAATGAGTTTTTGATTTAGTAATACTGAAGTCGTACGAGTGTTATATGTTGCATTTATCTTTAATTCACAAACTATTGTGTTAATAAAGTTGAATGACCAATAAATCTTTAATTCACATATCATTGTGTTAATAAAGATGAAGAATGACCAATAAGTCTTTGGTTTAGTTGTACTGGAATCGTCTTCAAATTGAAAAATTTCGAGTTCGATTATTAAGTATTTGGTAACTTTTTGAAAGTTAATAGTTAACTATTGGATGTTGAACTATTAGAATAAGGTGTCTGATAAATCAAAATAAAAATTAGTGGTTGAATTTAACTGCTAATTTTTGAATTTTATAATTAAATGTTAATTTTTGATACAAAATTAAAATTTATAATTTTAAATCTAAAAATTAAATTTTGTAAAAATGTACCATTGAAGTTTAAAATAATTACAAAATACTAACAAATAACCATAATAAAACTCCATATTTGCTACACTTGTTACTTTCTATAGCCCACGTTGACTACTCCGTTGATCACACTATGAAACAACTAGACATAACCAAAATATTATTTTTGACTTCCTATATTGGCCTTTATCAAGTCAATTCTACTTATTCTCGAAAGAAAAAGAAAAAAAAAAAAAGTCAATTCTACTTCTTTTTGACTGCTCATATAAGTAGAAAAACAATGAATTATTTTGTTGACTATTCAAATACGTGTGTGTAAATTGTAAACTAATTAGTTTGGTATTTAGCAAAAAAAAAAAAAAAAAAAAGTTTTTTTTTTCTTTTTAGTTTGGGAATATAGATTTATATATATGAGAATAAATGAAAATGGAAAATCATTTTTAAATTATATAGGAAATGGAAGAAGTGAAATTTTCACTCTTTTATTGGATAAATAGAAAAATGAGATTATGAGTAGAATGAAAATATTATAAATAAATAAAAAAAATATCATCTATTTCGTCTTATTGTTTTTTTTTTCCTTCTAAAGTTGTAAAGAAAATATTGGTTTGACCAATGAGGAAAAATCTTCTGCCTTTCATTTTCTTTCTTACTTTCTTTCATGCATTTTCGAACAAACCAAAGTTGAAATATTTTCAAAATTTTCTTTTCACATTCTTAATTTCCATCCACCGTTTTTAATCCTACAACTAGCTGTATTTCCTTAAAAAATTTAAATATTTATATATCTATGTATTTTCTTAAAAGTTTTGTAAATTTACAATTTACTCCAATAATATGATTAAATGGATTACTTAATTAGAAATAAAGGTACAAACGCCTTGAGATTATGTGTTTGTTTTAAATACTATTAGCAGTAGATATAATTCTATTACATTCAACCTTATGTTTGTCTTTTTATATAAGCATGTGTTTAGCAAATCGTAACATTGTATACTTGGTGGAATCTGGATCTTCATTCTAATCATAGTTTTTTTTTGGGGTGAAATCTTATGTTTTAATAATTTTATTGATATTATTTATCAATAATTTTATTAAAATTTGATTTTATTTTAAGAATGTCACATTTACTCATTTTTCATGAGGTGCATATACTTTTGTAAATGTATTATTTGTCTATGAATTATGAAAATCTTAATGAAATGATAGTGATGAGTTGTGTCCATTGTTTCATATTCTATTTTTTTTTTTTTTAAGTTAAGTCTTATCTATATTGGGTGCATACACAAATCCAATGAGATATAGACATATGAAATAAAAAAGGGTGAAATTTTTTTACTGGATAAAAAATAGACAAAATAGTTTTATTAATTAAAATATTTTATTACTCATTGATTTGATATATGAGATAAACCCTATTTTTGAATGGAAACCCCAAACAAGATTCAAATCGTAAAGAGAACTTGGACAAATACATCTTTTATCTCCTTAATTCTTTTTCGTGCAGAAGGCTTGTCAGCAGATAGAAACTAGGGGTAAAGGTATAAATGTGTAGAAATGCCCTTTTGTTTCATATCTTTCATTCAGATGATAGTATCTTTTTTTTTTGGAAAGGCTCAATAACAGAGAGTAATTATTTTGCTAACATTTTTTCAGACTATGCTCAATAATTGGGTCAACATATAAGCTTGGACAAATTGGAGATTTCTTTTAACAAGAATTTGAATTCAAATTTAAGAGTCTAAGTCTAGACCAACGTTGGTTTTAAAAGGGTGGAAGTACATGGTGATTGGCAAATCTAAGATATATATATTTTTTGTTTTGCAAGATATATAAAATAGTGCATAAATTAAATTAAAAGGTGGAAAAAGAAATGCTTTTCTAAAGATAGTAAAGAGATCCTAATTAAAGTAGTAGCAGAAGCAGTCCCAACTTATACGGCGAGTTGCTTTTAAATTCCTCTTGGTGTGTGTGATAATTTGCATAAGTGTGACTACCTAATTTCGCACCCTTAAAAGGATAGCTTTGCAGCAAGGATTGATTGACCAAAGGAAATGAAATACACTAGAAACCAAACCCAGGAACAAGGCCTAGCACCTAAGGAACACGAACCAATGCCTATAAATACTGTTAGGATTTTCCCCTAAATTCCTAGTTGAAAGGGATTTTTTGTATTTAATTTAGTATCAAGTTGAATTTGGATTAAGATTGGAAGCCTATATATTTGTGAGGTTTCGGTTATATAATTGTAGTAAGGTTGATTAGTAGTAGAAATTGTAGTAGAGACTTAATATTAAGTCAAGATAGTGTGGTGTGATACAAAATGCATGGATAGAGTGTCTTTGTATAAAATCATGAGAAGTTATTTTGTGAGTGTTTAATTAATTAGTGGTTGTATTTGTTGATTTATTAGTGGATTTGTTTGGTGGAGTAGGCTTACGCTGAACCATGTTAAACTTTGAGTTCTCGATCATTATATTATTTGTTGTGTGAGGTATTTTTTTATAATAAGTGGTATCAGAGACGTTAGTTTGAGATGTCAAAAATTGTGGGAATGACGGGGTTAAAGTTCGAGGTGGAGCTCTTTGATAGGAAGAATAATTTTAGTTTATAGCAGAGTACTGTGAAGGATATCCTTGTACAACAAGGATTAATTAAATATTTGAAAGATGAGAAATCATCAACAATTAAAGATCAATAATGGGAGGATTTACAACAAAAAGCTGTAAGTACAATTCAATTGGCTTTAGTCCCAAATGTGAAGTGTGATGTGTTGGATGAGACCTCTCCAACTAGCTTGTGGAAGAAATTGGAAGATTTATATATATCAAAGTCGCTCACCAACCAGTTGTATTTAAAGAAAGAATTATATGGATTGAAGATAGATGGAAGTATCAGTGTTCGGGACCATCTTAATACCTTTAAAAAGTTAATTACTCAGTTGGCTAGTTTAGGTGTAAAGATTGAAGATGAGCCAATAATTCTTTTTGGCTCTCTCCCATCGTCTTATGAAAGTTTAGTGATAGCAATGACAGTTGAAAAGAAGTTATTGCTGCTATTTTGGAGCATGAAAAATTGAAGGAGCTGAAAAGTAACAATGATGATGGAGTTTTTGTTGTGAGTTCTAGTCGTGGTAGAAGTAATTCAAGAGGAAGATATGGAGAAAAAAGTAGATCAAACTCAAGTTCGAGACCACAAGTAGACTATGTTGAGATGAAAGACACAACCGGTACAATTGTAGGAAGATGAAAGAAGATCTTATAGAATTCAATCAATTAAAAAATAGTCGTGGCAAATCCGCAAATGTTGTAGTTGAAGAGAAAGGTTATGAAAATTTTGCAATTAGAGATGATAGTATTTTGGAGACTGATGTGCTTACTGTTAATGAAAAGAAAAAGGAAAATGGTCCATTATGTGATGAGTGGGTGATGGATTCCACTTGCCCTTTCCATATTTGCTTGAAGGAGGAATGGTTTGATAAAATTGAAGATTGCAAAGATGAATATGTGAAACTAGCCAATGATGAGAAGGTGGAGATTGAAGGTATTGGTAGAGTGAAAATTGAGATGCATTATGGAGATGTGAGGTATGTTCCTAAGTTTAAGAGGAATTTAATTTCCTTGGATAAGTTGGATTCATTGGGTTATGGATGTTCTTTGAGAAATAGAATCATAAGAGTTAGCCGAGATGCTCCTGTGATCATGAAAGGGTGAAAAACTTGGAAGAAGAAATCTTTATAGATTGGTTGGTAGCACAATTATTGATGGTGTAGCGTATGGTGAAGTTTGTAATGAATTGAAGAATAAAAGTGCATTTGTGTTGACATCTACAAAATGGGTGCAATTCAAGGATTGAGTTGAAAAATTAAAAATTTAATGGAATATGAGACAAGGTGGAGATTTTTAGGATTTTTCCTCAAATTCCTAGTTGGAAAAGGATATTTTGTATTTAGTTTAATATCTAAGTTGAATTTGGATTTGGATTGGAAGCCTATATATATGTGAGGTTTTAGTCATATAATTGTAGTGAGGTTGATTAGTAGTAGAGATTGTAGTAGAGGCTTAGTGTTAAGCCAAAATAGTGTGGTGTGATACAAAATGCATGGGTATAGTGCCTTTGTATAAAATTATGAGAAGTTATTTTATAAGTGTTTAATTAATTAGTGCTTGTATTTGTTAATTTATTAGTGGATTTGTTTGGTGGAGTAGGCTTATGCCAAACTACGTTAAAGTTTGAGTTCTCGATCGTTATATTATTTGTTGTGTGAGATATTTTTCATAAAAAATACTAAACAACCAACAACTTAGCGGCATTGCTCGGAAGCTTAGTGACACCATTAGTGACATTTAGGCCTTGTGGTACTTCCAGGAGCTCCATTGGTACTGTTAGAATCCAACAACACTGCTGAGAGGAATTAGTAGTTTTGGTTCCTCCCCCATTTTTAATAAATAGGAGAATTCTCCTTGTTCAGGGCCCTCAACTTTAGACTTGAATTTTCATCTATAAAATCTCTAAACTTCTTTCTATATTTCATATATAGTCTTTTAGACTCAAAACCGCTCAATTTTGGGTTGGTTGGTTTAGGTTCTTTCAATCTAAACCAATTTTGCTTTTGAACTATTTGTTATACCTTCCTATGAAGTTTAACTTAGACTAAGAAAATCAAATACCTTAGCACTTGGGGGTGAGGGAAAAACTCCCTTATGTCAATAAAAAAAGTGAAGTTTTTCTAGCTTGAAAAGGACATTTACTTAAAAAGTAAAAAGACCTCTAAAACCCTTCCCATCATAGGAGGAGAACTTCATGTATTTTGATCCCATTGAAAAGGGCTATGCAAGCATACTCATTGCTAAATTAACATGGCATGAGTGGCAAATCCATCAAGGTCACACTTTATCTCAACTCACATTCATTGCATTGCATACAAATTAAAGTATATTTTCAGCATAAAAGGTTAATTTGATAATATGGATATGAAGTTGACTTAAAACCAAAATCTAATTCTTGAATCCTCATTGGGTTGCAAGGGCTAGTGTGATTTTCCATTACGTTATAATTGGAGTCAAATTAGTTTTTTTTTTCCCTTATGTTTATTTGAAAAAAAGATAAGGGGCCGACTCCCAAAATCGTATCCAAGTCATCGATTATCATCCATAGGTGATAGTCGCCATCCTGTGTAAGGTCTCCTAGTCTCCCAATGTTCAAATGGGGGATGTGTGCATAATTGACCCTCTCGGTATGCCGCCTAAATAGAATAGTGTAGAAACACTTGAACAAAATAGTGTAGTAGAAAGAAAGCATCATCACATTTTAAATATTGCAAGGGCCTTATAATTCCTTCTCCAATTTACCTCATCACTTCTGGTTTTATAGCATTTCACATGTTGTATATCTCATAAACTAAATTCCTTCTCCAATTTTAAATGATAAATCTCCTTTTGAACTTTTTTACAATAAAAAATCAAAATATTCTCATCTTAAGGTCTTTGGATGTCTTAACTTTGCATCTACTCTCACTTACAATAGAATAAAATTTGATCCAAGAGCAAGAAAGTGCATTTTTATAAGATTTAAATTTGGAACTAAATGATATCTCCTTTATGACCTCAAAAATAGAGTTTTTTTTTTTTAGTTTTTATATCCAAGAATGTTGTTTTACAAGAATTAGTCTTTCCTTTTCAAAGTGCTTCTATCACAGATGTCAATCCATTTTCCGCTCCATCATTACCTCATTTTTCCAATTTTTTAATCTAGATGACATTTCCACTCCCACTAGTCAATCTTTCCTAGAACCTATCTCACAAAATTCTATTCCCTCTAATCAGCCTCCTGCTAGACCAATAAGACAGTCAACTAGAACCAGAAAAACTTCATCTTATCTACAAGATTATCATTATTCATCGGTTAATCCTTCCATCAATCAAGCTTCCTCAAATTCAAATACTTCTTACCCTTTGTCTTTTGTCCTTAGTTATTCCCAAGTGTCACTAACCCACAAATATTTTCCTTTCTCTATCATTAATCATTAAAAACCTAAAACATACAACTAAGCTATCAAACATGAGTGTTGGAAAAACTCTATGCAAGCCGAAATCTCAGCCCTTAAGCAAAATCACATATGGGAGTTTACTGAATTACCACTTGGGAAACAACCCATTGGTTGTAAATGGGTTTACAAAATCAAATATAATTCTTATGGAAACATTAAGAGGTATAAAGCCAAGCTTATATCCAAAAGTTATACACAAATTAAAGGGATTGATTATTTGGATACCTTTTCTCCTATAGCTAAAATAACTACTGTCAAATCACTTTTGGCCTTAGCTTCTGTTAATAAATGGCATCTTTAGCAGCTTGATGTCAATAATGCATTCCTTCATGGAGATTTACATTAAGAAGTTTACAGGACTCTTCCTCCTGGTTTTTCTTCTTCTTCAACTAATCAAGTTTGTAGATTAACTAAGTCATTGTATGGCCTTAAACATGCCAACAAACAATGATTTTCTAAGCTCTCTATTGCCCTCATCTCTTATGGATATTCACAGTCCAAGTCATACTATTCTTTCTTCACCAAACAAACATCTCATTCTTCCACTGGCTTATTAGTATATGTGGATGACATTATTTTAGCTGGTCATGATTTAACAGATATTCAAACTATCGAAGGGAATCTTGATGCAACCTTTAAAATAAAAAATTTGGGTTTCTTGAAATTTTTCCTTGGTCTTGAGATTGCCCGATCCAATACAGGAATTATCTTATATCAGAGAAAGTATGCTATTGAGCTTTTATCTGACATTGGTTTATTGGCCTACAAACCTTGCAAGACACTAATGGTTCCTGCTAAAAAACTCAACAAATCATCAGGAAGCTTATTGTCAGATATTATTTGTGAGGTCTCGCCCGAGTACCGGTCCGATTCGCTAAAAGAAATCGAAATGCTCATTGGATTTGAACTCACGATGGAACCCTCGGGTTTATATTGATTGATTTTGAAAAGTGTTTTAGAGTCGCCACCTTACTTTATTTTTATTTGGAAAAATATAAGGTAAAAATCCATTGATGACTCCAATTTTTATCCCAAAGGAAAAGTACACTAGCTTCGAAACCAAAGAGGATTCGGAGATTAAATTTTCGGTTCATTTTAATTAGTTTGACATTTAATAAAATTGTGACTTAAAATTAATTTCATGAATTGTGCATGTACAATATAATAAATGTATGATTATGTAAATAAAATAAATAAAAATGAAATAAAGAAAGATAAATAAGTTAAAACTACAATAAAAATCCAATTTAAGTGATACCTCCTCTAGCCCTTATGGGTTCTAGGGAAGTCACACATTCTCCAAACTAATCCTAATAAAATCAATGTAACAAAGGAAATCAAATTGAAGTGAAGAAGGTGATGAGGGGAGAAGTTGATTAATTTTAATTGGATTCGATACTTGAACCAATCATGCCTGCGTATCCATTTGAATGAGAATCAGAACCCACGCAGTTCTCCCTTCTTGCGAAGGGGTTTGTTCAGTCAAACCACTTTATCATGTTTTGATTGATTGAAAGTTGAGTTGATTGGATTGATTTTAATTGATTACTAACTTAAATTAATTATTTTAGATTTTAATTAACTAACCTAAGTGAATCAATTAAGAGAAAAGAATAATCCCAATAAGAGAAAAATAAATAAAAAGGCTAATCTTAAGGAGGAAAAAATAAATTAAATAAATAAAGAAAAGGAAAAGAAACTTACTTTGTGCTTGAGCGGCTTTGGAGGTTTGGCGGCGGGCTTGCTT
>CATKHJ010554545.1:0-10470 GCA_949750685.1 Vernicia montana | reverse complement strand
TCGCACATCTTCTTCTGCTCTAGCATCACAGCAGGACCAGCATCAGGACCCGCCCCAGGTCCCCCCCCAGGACCAGTCCCAATAGCATTTTTTTCACATTTGTATTTTTTTTCATACATGTATAGTACAAACGTGAATAATATTTGTTACATTGGATTTTATATTTTATTTATTAAATTTTCATTTAAAATATATTTTTTTTACATAAAATGCCATTTTATTTATATATTATGTAAATTAAATTTTAAAAAAAAATTATTAATAAATTGTGTTAAAATTATTTAGCGACGGATTAGAAACGACTTAGCGATGGATAATCCGTTACTCTACTCGTTATTTTAGCGAGTGTTAGCGACGGAAATAAATTGTCACTAAATTTAGCGACAGTTTAGCGACGGATTCTACGTCGCTAAATTAGCGACGGAAACAATTCAGTCACTAAATTTTGCGACAGATTTTTCCGTTGCAAATTACATCGCTAAATTTAGCGACGGATTGCTTTTAGCGACGAACCTATGATCGCTAATCCGTCGCTGATTTTAGCGACGGATTAAATCCGTCGTTATTTTTTTTGCGAGGAGCATTTTAGCGACGGATTTAATCCGTTGCTGATCCGTCGCTATTTACAATTAGCGACGGATTTTTTTATTTTAGCGACGGATTAATCCGTCGCTAATGCGGTAAAATCTTGTAGTGTAATTATTTCAGATTTTAATTAACTAACCTAAGTGAATCAATTAAAAGAGTCGAGAGTAAAAGAGAAAAAAAATTAGGCAAGGAGCCCAAGGGAATAAGAGAATCCCAATGAGGCAAAAATAAATGGAAAGGAAAAGAGAAAGATGATTACCTTGCTATCGTGGGGCTTTGAGATGGAGGAGACTTGTCTCGGGCGACGGCAAACTTGCCTCAGACGCTTGTCTTGGATGGCGGGAAACTTGCCTCGGACGGCGAGAAGCTTCTGACTTGATTGGTCGACTCGGGAAGTTGCAACCCAATTTTCTTTGCAAATAAAAAATAAAAAATAAATTAAAACTAAGGAGCTTATTCCTTGGCAGACCAAGCTTATGGGGATGGTTCGCTTAATGCAAAGGCTAATCAAGCAAGCCAAGGGGTGAAGAATAATGAATGGAAGGACCCCTATAAATAGGGGAGAGGCTTGCGGACGAATTCCTGCACTTTTGATGTGGGAAAAATGGATTTCACAGTCGTGACCGCACGGAGGGTTTGCAGTTCTACATAGGGCCCTTTGCGGTTCCGCAGTGCCGCTTCGTCGGTTTTCATTGTTTTGGCTAGTTTTGTCCCATTTCTTATATGTTTTTCACAATTCCAGTTACATTGTACTCCGTATTCAATCCTGGATGATCTGAGGATTGTTTAGAGGCCCGGATGATGGGTCTCAGGTCTCGAGGCTCTATTTTCCAATTTTGGCAATTTTTGGCGATTTCGGCTTCCGAAAGTCTGTTTATTGAGCTTAGATGCTTCTAGGGTTCAAATGCATACTAGAGGTGTAAAATTAAGGGTTCACAATATGATGCATTTTCAGGTTAAAAGCATGAAAACATGATCATGTTCCTAAAAACATGACCGTGTAGGCCAGTCTAAAGGCAAAACATGATGATGTCCAAGAACATAACCAGAAATGCAAAATCGTGTAGTGGTCTAATCTAGTCCGGAGCAGTACAAGACTTAAGAACATGAACATATTTAATAAATAGTGGAACATGACTTAGTGAAGTGAGTGCATGACCGTGTACTGGATTTTTATGACATGGCAGCACATGATTGTACAAGGATTAGGACTTCATTGTTTCATTTTAAAATCTGGTTTTGGCCGCCAATATTTAAGAGAGAGAGAAGTAAAGAAGCAGACACACAGAAAGATACAGACGATCATCATTATTTTCTATTTTGCTTTTTCCTCTTGTAATCAAAACAATTCTTGGTTTAGAATTCTAGTTTATAGAGATTGAAGGGATCTTGGTTATCAAGCGATTGGATCAAGATTAATTCTGTCATCAAACAGATTTGTCTCAACTTTTTATTATTAATAGCAATTTCATTTTACATTAATCACATGAAAATGTTTGCTTTTAATTATATTCAAGTTGTGTTCATGTCTTTTGCTATGAACTAATTTCTTTTATTCTAGGGTGCTAGATGGATCCTATTTGATTGTGTCTGTATATTTAGATGAATAATTTAGAGATGCATGTCATTGTTCTATGCTAAATGATTATATGCTTGTACTGGCTACCACATAGTATTACCTAGGTATTAAGTGTTAAATCGGACATTGCTTAATACTCGAACATGAACAATGAACTTAGGATTTATTAATCAGAAACGTACTAAATCCTATGCATGCTTATGAGTAGGTTTAGAATTGATTTAATTTCCAATAAACCTAATTCGAAAGACATGTCTGTTGGAATTAATAATGATTTTATGCCATTCATTTGCATTTTCCTAAGTATTCATTCTAAATATCAAGTCATCAAATCAGGTGAAGTTGAAAGCCCTAGAAGCCCTTTCTTATTTGATTACAATAGTACAATTTCCAACATTCTCACTTTGATTTCACAATCTTTTCTTTTAATTTGAAATTCTCTTTGCAATCAATCAAACCAACCATTGTGATAAGGAGTTTAGGTTTGTTTTCATTTTTGTGATAAATTGTAATTCAATCATTCACCAACTATTGCTTTCATTGGGGATACGACATTGGGTGTACTCATATTAGCTACGATCACCTCGTATACTTACGAGTAGTGACCTTAGTGTTGTTTTAGGTGCGAACAAGTTTTTGGCGCCATTACCGGGGAAGGCAAAGGTGTATGTTTGATTTGTAATTCGTGTTTTCTTTTCAAATTATATTCAGTTTTCATTTACTTTCACCAAATTTCTTGTTTACTTTCAATCTCTTTTCTTTTAATTTTGTTTTAGTGCTTTAACTCTTTCTTGGAGGAGTTCTTGTGATTTATGTAGGGAAGGAGATCACAAAATCAAACGTTACTTCCCTACATTGACAACATTCTTTGATTGAAGCGAACTAGAGATCAATTTAAAGGAGACCTTAAACAAGGATATTCAGAGGATGAATTTTTAGAAGAAGAGTTAGAGGAAGAAAACCATTTTGATAGAGTTGGTGATCCTGAGGGAGAAATTCTTGAGAATCAAGAAGAATGAAACATGGTTGATGAAAACAATCAGTAGAGGAAACCAATAATGAAAGAATATGCTTTGCCTGTCATAGGTACAACAACTTCTTGCATAAGGTTGGGGGAAGTAGCCCGAAATTATGAGTTGAAGACTATTCATTTTAACATGCTACTATCCTTTTATGGAATGGTAAATGAGGAGCCTTTGAACTTCATCACAGATTATTACTCAACTCTCCAGACAATTCTTTTGAATGGTTTGGACGAAGACCAATTAAGGATGAGGTGTTTTCCTTATTGTTTAAAAGAGAAGGCTAAGGCATGGTTGATGACATTACCTCCTAATTCATTGATAATATGGGAGGAAGTGTACAAAAAATTCACGGGTAAGTTTTATTCATATCAGAAGACTGCTGAGCTGAGGACAAAAATTGCCACCTTCAGTCAACTATAAGGTGAACCATTTCCTGAAGCTTGGGATAGGTTTAAATTGTTATTAAATCAATGTCCACATCATCACTACCTACTTCAGTTGCTCAATACCTTTTTCCATGATAGGTTTATGCAACAAAGTCAATCAATAATAGATAATGCAGCAGGTGAAGCAATTTGGGGAAAACTCTTGATAAAACTTATGAGATTTTTGAGATGTTGGGTTCTAATGCTCAACAAAAGAGTGTGTGGGGTAAGAAGAAAACAGTAAATGAAGTGCATGTGAATAATGACCTTGCTACTCAGCTAGCCGAGTTGACTAGAAAAGTCAAAAATCTTTTGATTACAGGGACTACACTTGCACCTAACCGAGAGGTGTGTGGAGTTTATGGAGTCTATGGACATGGAGCTAATGTTTGCACTTATGCCATCAAAGCAATGACAGAGGCACAACAGGTGAATGCTTTGGTAAGATTTCAGCAAAGGGAAAGAAATGAACCCTTTTCTAATACTTACAATCCTTGTTGAATGAATCATCCTAATTTTTCATAGAAGAATAATAATCCTCAACCTCCATTCCAGCAACAAATTTAGCAAAGACCCTAAAATCAGTACCAGATTTATCGAAGAGGAAATCAAGCTCAGGGGCAATCATCTAATTAAAATTAGCTTGTGTAGCCGAATCAGAATAATGGAATTCAAGATCAGACTGCCAAGAGGCTAGATAATCTTGAAATTTCAATTAGGTGAGTAAAGGTTCAAATTGGACAAATTGTAGAGCAAATGCATACTCTGAATAAGGAAAAATTACCAAACCAAGCTGAACAAGCAAAAGCCATGACTATTGGTGAAGAAGAGCATAAAGGTAATGAATTTTTTATTACTAATGAACCAATGTTCTTTGATCTTAATAGAAGAAGTCGAAGAATGAGCTACGAACGATCAGAGTCTCGAAATGTCTTGATGATGTTGAGAAGAGATTGGAATTGTTAGAGCAGTTGTTAACCTAGAAATTTCAAGTCAAGGCTGAAAAAGAAAAAGCTGAAGTGGTAAGAAAGGAAGAAAAAGAAAAAAAGAGGAAGCATTTCCTTCTAAATATTTTCATAAAGCAGCCAAACCATATAACCCTCCAATTCTATTTAATGCTAGACCAAAGAGGGAGATAAAGGAGATGTAAACTCACTTAGAGCAAATGATTGAAGAGGAAAAGCCTAAGGAGGTAGTAGTTTCCTCAGAAAAGGTAAATGCATTCTTACAACAACAAATTCCTCATAAGGAAGGTGATCCAAGTAGTTTTGTCATAAACCTTGATTTTTCTGAATATGACTCAGCAAAAGGAATGCTTGATTTAGGGGCTAGCATAAATGCCATATGAATTATATGAGCAACTTGGTTTGAAGAAACTAGCTCCTACATCATTGTGTATCCAGTTGGCCGATGGTTCTTATAAGTACCCAAAGGGTATTTTGAAAGACATGTTAGTAAGAGTGGGGAAATTCATAGTCCTTGTTGATTTTGTGGTTTTGGATATTACAGGGGTGTGAACTCTTAAAATTGCACTTCAAGACGATCGATTTTCAATTATGAATCCATAGCATCAAGCCGGGCCCTAATCGGATAAAAAAATGGGCTAAAATGGACCAAAATAGTGTAAATCGAGTCAAACCGATCAGTTCGGACTGAACCAGACCGGCCAGCTGCTGCGCGGCACCTAACCTGTGCCGTGCGACGGCCGGCACACTGTCGGTGTTGCCACCAGCGCCGCCTAGACCCCCTCAGTCTCCTCTATAAATAGCAGCCTTCCCTTCCTTCAAAATGGGACAGAAAATTGGGAAAAATCTGAAAATAGCACTTCTTTGTTATCGAAATTCTGTTGAAATTCACTTTTTACATATCCAAATCCTTCCACTTACCAAAATAATTTTAATTTAAAATTGTTGTTATTTATTTTGAGTTCCTAAATCTGAAGTGAAGCTCATATCCGGAGTCAAGCTCGCCCCATCCGCAAAAAAAAGCCAAGAAAAGTAAAGGTATAATCTTTTTATCTTGTAATATGTAATTCTAAAATCAAATCTAGAATTCATCTTACACTTTATTTTGATCTAAATCTGAAAAAATTTAAATTTTATTAATTTAAAATATGAATTAAATTAATAAACCAAATTAAACCTTTTTTAGTAAACCCCTCCTTCGCAAGAAAGAAGAACTGCGTATGATTTGATTCCCATTCAAAGGGATACGCAGGCATGCCAATTTTTAAAGCATCAATTCCAAAATATTTTAAATAATATTTTACCCTTTGTATTATTTTATTGTTTATATGTTCTTTACTGCTCTATTAAATTAATTGGGGAATATATGTACTTTTCCTAGTACCTAATAAGGGCTAGAGGAAAGATCCTCTTTATCTTATTATGCTTTCTGTTTCTTCCCTATAACTGTCATTCATATAATGTTTGTATCATTTACAACTATTCATTCATCATTTTTATTCCTATACATGCATACATAAAGTTATTTTGTTCTCTTAGCCAAAATTAAGAAATTTATTGTTTATTACCAAAACCTGATTCCTGAGCCCACTTTGGTCACTCGTGGATTAGTGCTTTTTCCATTGGAATAAAATAAATAATTTGGAGTCAATTAATTAGGTTTTCCTTTAATTTTCCCCAATTAAAATAATTAAAATTAAAGTGGCGACTCCTTATCACATAAAGTGAAAATACAAATTTCAATTTTTCAGAACTCACAGCGGTTTCTAGATGCATGGAGTTTCTCTCGAAGAACATTTCGAATCCTTTAGTGGATCGGACCGGTGCTCGGGCGAGGCCTCACAGTTGGCGACTTCACTGGGGACAATTAAATCATTTTTTTTAAATAAAAGATAAAAGAAGATTACTTTTGGTAAAAATAAAAGTTTGGCTTTAGTTCAAAATAGCTTTTTTTATGCATCATTACATATGGACTCTTTGTTCAAAACCCTAGTTTCCTAGGAAAATAATGGATAGAAAGTAACATCGAGTGGGTAACCCTCCTTAGGTCTATTTGCCGATAGTAAATCATCCAGCCCGCGACGTATCATTTAAATCCTTTTTAAAAGTGTAACCAGTATGCATGTACTACTAGACCCACGTGAGGCTTGACTCACATGTGGTTAGGTATATAGCTGCTCTAGTGTGACGGGTACGCTATCCAAAACCACCAAAGCCTTTTCATTTAATGAACTTAGAACCTAACCTTAAGTTGTATGTTCCATAAAGCAAAAACCTTACACAACTACATCTTCATCATGCATCCATATTGTACAACATGCATTCATTTTAAGTGGAACCTTGAACTGAAGAAGGGTCAAACACTTTCACTTTAACCCAATCACCTTCGTCCAACAAATCTTAAGCCCAATACCTTTGGCACAACATGCAAATCCTAAGCCTAAAAACTTAACAAAATTCCTAAAGCCCAATACCTTTGGCCCATATACTTAAAGCCCAATAACAATTGGCATACAACACCATAAGGGATCCTTTCCCCAGGGTCTGTATACCCCTACTCACATCACTTACTGGGTTTCTTTTTTGCTTAGAGGTACCAATGGCTGATCCAACTGATATGGCTGCTCTGACCACATTCATGACCAATCTCCTTCAAAAGCAAGATGAGAACTTTCAAACAATTCTGAATGCTCAACAAGCCCAATATGAGGAACAAAGACATTCCATCATCAAAGAAGTGCAAGCCATGGTTAATCAAGCTAGACTCAAACCGACTAACCCAAACACAGCTTTGGACCAGACCACCCCAAATCTGAATAGGGCTAACCTTAATCCAGTCCAAGTCCATGCCCACACTACCTCTGTGTCAAGTACTTTTACCCACTCTAACCCTTCCTTTCCCTTGAATCCTTTTCAAGATAGGGATGTGCTCTCCCATTCAGACACTAAGCTGCTTATGGAGAAATTTGAAGCGATGGAGAAAGCCATCAAATCCTTAAAGCACAGTAATGACCTGATTGATGTGGACAACTTAGCCCTGTTCCCTGATGCTAAGCTTCCACCCAAATTTAAAATGCTTGAACTTGAGAAATTTGATGGAACTACTTGCCCCAAGACTCATCTGATGATATATGTGGGGGCAATGCAGCCTTTGGGACTTAACAACGAGCTTTTTGCACAAATGTTCCAACAATCATTAACTGGTGCAACATTGAAATGGTTCCTTTTACTAGACAAAAGCCAGAAAAAGACCTGGGATGATATCTGTCAATCCTTTATCAAGCAATATCATTACAATAGTGAAGTGGATGTCACTAGGCGTGACTTGGAAACCACCAAACAACTTTTGAATGAGTCCTTCTCCACGTTCCTTACACGGTGGAGGGCTAAAGCTGCTCAAATAGTAAATAGACCAACTGAACAAGAACAGGTGGACATCTTTGTTAAGAACCTACTCCCAGCTTACCAAGCCCATCTGCTAACCCAATATCTGCCCACCTTCAAAGCTTTGTTGGCAACTGCATCCAAGGTTGAAGATTGCATCCCAAGCGGATCATTTCAACCTGAATTCTCCACCACCGATCTGAATAGTGATGAAGAATCTGAACCTTATGACCTTTGAGGCTAAGACCGACATGCCTCGATCTCATCTTCCTTTTCAACCTAAAGCAATGATTCCATGCATCTTTACCAAAGTGGAAGACAGACCCCACCTCACCTCACCTCACCTCTGTCCAAGTAGCATGTTATAGAGGAGTTCAAGCTCAGCTGATCTAACCTGTCTGAGATTGAGTCCAAGTTCAAGTCTGAGTCCGAGTCCAAATTGAGTCCAAGTCTAAATCCAAATTCGAGTATGAGTCCATGTTCAAAATTCAAGTTCGAGTCTGAGTCTGTCATTTATAAGTCTTTGTACTATATTCTCCTTTTGCAATATTATTCATGCATTTCTCTATTCTCATCTTTCCAGTTTAATCTGATAAAAAAAATAAAAAAATTAATGAATTTTGGCAGGCATTTGCATTTCACCATGAAATCCACCATGATTTAAAAACAATCAAGACTTGAGGGATCCTTGTACCCACATCAGCAGCCGCTTCATTATCTCCCAACTAATGGATAGTCAATAAAGAATACCAAATGGTGATCTATTCAGTTAGAGCAATCAAAGCTTAAGGCAATCCAATAAAGTTACCCATTGCACTTTTGGGTAATAAAAAACAAACACCTCAATAAAGAGGCAACAATCTCGAAAAGGACCTAATGTCCTCACAAGGTTTCTCTCTGGACCAAGATTCAATGAAATAGTCTAGACAAAGGTCAAAGCCCCAAGACGAAGGAAAACAGTAGCCCAAATCATGGTGGAATAATCTTTAAATGCCATAATTCATTGATTAGCTCGCTAAGTTGAAAATCCAAAAGGGCGACTTAGGCAAAAATTCATTGATTAGCTCGCTAAGTTGAAAACCCAAAAAGGGCGGCTTAGGCAGAAATTAGAGCAAGCTTGTCAAGTTGAAAACCCAAAAAGTCGACTCAGGCAAAAGTTAGAGCTAAAGAGAAACATCATCTTGATCCAATCATTCTGTTACTTATGCCCTTGTCCCACATTAAAGGTTTATCATCTCAAATCATCATCTTCCGGCTGATCCCTCATTAGGGGCATGCCTTCCAAATTATATCCTTCATGTCATCTGTCATGTAGCCCTTATCATTCATTAAGGGCATATCCTTCAAAATGCTTGACACAAAAAGCTGAATTGTTCCTACAATCAATCCAAGAGCACATCTTCTGAGTCGTCATCCAAATCAATCCAGTGTCTTCCCAAGAATCTTGTCCCTCTAAGAGTCTCTTCCAATCTTAGACAATAAGATAAGTCGTGTTTGTCTTCTCCATAAATCATGCTACAAAAGCAAAAACATACAACCTCCTAAAATACTTTTCAAAAGTTTTAACCAAGCCCACCAAAAACCCAAGTCTCCTTGGTAAAACCTCATCTTCCAAGGGCCAAGCCCACAAAAAATCCAAGTCTCTTTGGTAAAATCTCATCTTTTAAGGGCCGAGCCCACTAAAAATCTAAGTCTCCTTGGTAAAATCTTATCTTGCAAGAGCCAAGCCCACCAAAATCCCAAGTCTTTTAGGACTCATAATCCATGAAGCCCAATTTCCTTGGCAAAGCTAAAGTCAAACCATGACTGTCAGGCAATCATCCTCAAGCTGATTAAAAAGAACCTGAACCAGTCAAAGCCCATGATTCCTTGGCAAAACATACCATCCAAGCCCAAGCTTCCTTGGAAAATCATATCATCACTAAAGTCCAAATCCTTTGGACAAGCAAAATCAAGTTGGGTCTAAACACCTCCGAAAGTCATGTCCAGAAGCAGACTCTTAAGTCACATATAAGACAACCTACAATCTTCCCTTCCAAGGCAAAACCCGACTGAGCCTTCAAAAATAACCTCCTACAAGGCAAAACCTGACCGAGCCTTCCAAACGCAATAACCTCCTTCCAGGCAAAACCCAACTGAACCTTCCAAAAGATAACCTTTCTAGGCAAAATCTGACCCGGCCTTCCAAACTAACTTCCTCTAAGGCAAAACCCGACCTAGTCTTCCAAGATGACTTTCTAGGCCACACCTGATTATGCCTTCCAAGATAACCTTCCAAGCCAAACCTGACCTAGCCTTTCAAAGTGTTAGAGTATATGCCCTAGAGCAGTATATATGTTTATGTAAATGTAAAACAACATTAATATATGGCAATAAATATATGTTTATATAAATCAATTGTTCCATTGTATTAAATGTATATTTGAATTCCATTAGTATTTTGTGAGAGGATCTATTCTCAAGTGTTGAGAATATGGATGACAGATCGCTCTTAAACAAATACT
>CATKHJ010554539.1:0-10547 GCA_949750685.1 Vernicia montana | reverse complement strand
ATTTTATGAAATAAGCTCTTAATAATCATATATATTTTAATAAATGAAAACTAATTTAAATAAAAAATACAGAAAAATAATAGAAACTAACAATAGTAAAAAAAATTAATAATAATAAGAAAAAAAATTTGTTCATTTTTATACATTTTAATTGATTGATGTAGTTAATATTTTTGCTATCTACAAATATTTTGATAAATTGACAATAATGTCAAGAAGTGCATTAACACACTTAAAAAAAAACCAACAATAACAGTAAATGGTATATGTTTACAAAAATATGGTATATGTTACGTATATATTTGGTATTTTCAACTACTTAATATTTATACATATTAGAAATATAAAAAAAAAATAAAAATATAAAGTAACAGTAAATGGTATACGTATGCCATAAATTAGTATATGTTTAGTAGATTTTTAGTATTTGCAACTATTTTATATTTATACATATTGAAAATATGAAAAAATTAAAAAGATGAAAAAACAGTAAATGGTACATATATGCCATAAATTGGTATACTTTTAGTTGATTTTTGGTATCTGCAAATATATATTTATACATATTGGAAATATGAAAAAATTAAAAAGATAAAATAACAGTAAATGGTATACGTATACCACAAATTGGTATACTTTTAGTAGATTTTTGGTATATGTAACTACTTTATATTTATACAGATTGGAAATATGAAAAAATTAAAAAAGATAAAATAACAGTAAATGGTATACGTATACTATAAATTGGTATATTTTTAGTAGATTTTTGGTATATGCAACTACTTTATATTTATACAAATTGAAAATATGAAAAAATTAAAAAAATAAAGTAACAATAAATTGTATACATATACCATAAATTGGTATATTTTTAGTATATTCAACTTCTTGAATATATACATATTAATTTAATTAAAAAATTAGTTAAATTAATTAACTACGTGTGGTATATAAAAAATAATTAATGGATTTTTTTCAAAAACAATAATTAATAAATGAAATTAAAAATAAACAATAATAATAATAATAATAATTACTAATTTTATTTTATTTTAATAATAATATAATAAAATAAAATTATTTAGCAAACGACAATTATTGCTAAAATAAAAAAAAATTTTAGTTATTAAAATTTTAAATTCAATGTTTAAATTATTCAGAAGTCAAGTCTTGAGTTTCAATATGTGAAAAAAAAATTATGAAATGGAGAAGTAGGAAAATTGAAAATTTTAATATTTTCCATTGAATAGCCAAATGATTCACTTTAGAAAAAAATTCAAATAATTTAGTTTAGAAAAGCTAAGAAATAAATGTATAAAAATATTAATAATTGATTTTTAATTTATTTATAATCAACTTGATATTCCTTTAGAATAAAAAAAATCAATTAATAAAACATGTGCATGTAACATAATATTATAAATAATAAAAAGTAATAAATTGGTGATAAATTTGAACTATATAGTTGATCTTTGTATCTATAAAAGTCTGGCAAAATCGTATTGGAATAAAATAAAATTTGATCACTTTGATTTCATCTTGCAATAGATAATGAAATTAGTTTATTTGGATGGTCAATTATTTGAAATGATGCTAGATTTAAATTTGAGTTTCAAGAGCTAAAATATTAAAAATAAATATGATAAATTTCAAATAATTGTTTAATCATTTCAGATAATTATTATTGAAATGGTCGATTTTATTAATTACTTCACTAGGAATTTGAATTTTTACAGTAATAAAAATAATATATACATATAAAAAAATGAGATAAACTCATTTTTTATGAGATTAAGACAATACAAAGGTTAAAATGATTTAATTAATAGTAATAATAATAATTAATGAAAAGAAAGCATGAAATCTAATCAAAATAATTGCCATCATAAAAAAAAAAAAAAAGTCACAAAATGAAAAGAGTATTTTTTTTTAACAAAAAGTAAAAAGATAGTATAAAATAAATGAGAGAGGATAAAAACATAAAAAAAAAATTAAAATAAAATAAAATAAAAGTGGAAATAAAATTATAATTAAAAATTAAAAAAGATTACATGATATAATTTCCTTTTCCAATCACTCAACACATGATCCCAATAAGGCCCATAGTGAGACAATTCTTCACAAAAGGATTCAAATGCTTCTTGAAACGACAAAGGTGGTAATTCTTTAGACCTTAATTTTTGCGCGAAGTGCCATTTAGAAACAAGAACATCTTTTGGATCACGGCAAACGTAAACAAAACGACAAGTCGTGGAGTTTGGAAACAAGGTAAAAGGGATATGAATAGCAAGTAAGAGAGATTGACGATGATTTTGATGAATGTTATTTGAAAATGTATCCCTCTTAAAAAGGAACACGTTCTCTAGGTCTACTATTAAGCAAAGGGTGTGTAGCAAAATCAAAAGAGGTTCTTTTGACAATAGCAAAAATGAGGGCTCTAAACCATGTAGTGCAAGGTTTGGGATAGGTTGCTAAGATTATATAATCATGTTCGAATTTGAAGAAATTGTGTTGAATGAAGATGAGAGCTTTTATAGCTAGAAATGTTAACCAAAAACCTTGGTATTGTTGGAGATGCTCAAACCACCAACCATTTCCTTTGGGAAGGGTTTGTATTATTTCACTGTAGTGTTTCAAGGCTTCAGATTTTTCTTGCTCTCTCTCATTATCATTTTGTTCATGAGATGCCATGTAGGAGAACAAGTATTCAAAATTAAGAATCAATTTTGTGCAGTATTTATGATAGATTATGTTTTCTCGAAACTGCAGTGTGAACCATGATTAGACCTTATTAAGCTAAAAAAAAAATTAGTATGGAGACCCAGTACAATAATTAGACCTCATAATTATTAAGCAAGCATACCCGTTTGTAATTAATGAATTAATTGGAATTACAAACAACGATAAACTTTTTTAATAAAAAAAGTTGAAAAAAATTGAGTTCACATGCAACGCTGTTTTTTGTATTATTGATTAGAAATGAAATTGCATAATATACAATATTCTATTTAAAAAAAAAAAAAATCTTTTGCATTATTTATGGTAGTGATTTAAAAATTAGATCTGACCGGTTGGTCAAATCAATTAAATCAAAAATCAGTCATTGATTCAGTCTAATTAAGTAAAAACTGAATTTATCAAAACGACGTCGTTTTAATATAAAAAATAAAAATAAAATAAAAAAATAAAAAAAATAAAAAGTGTCAATATTACCAGCGAATTAAACTGGTGATCTGACCGGTTCGATCACCAGTTCGGTTTTTAAAACACTACTTTATCATACAAAGAGTCATTCTAACAGCTCATTTCTCGCTCGATTAATGATATGTTTCTTCTTTTTAAGGGAAAATAAATTTAGCATGTGGAGGAAAACATTTCGTGCACAAAAGTATATTAATAATGTCTAACTAGAAAGATCACCGGAACAATATTGTGAGCTCACTTCATTTTGATTTTATTATTGTATATTATTTATACAATGCAAAGGTTTGTTTTTGAGGGTGGTTTCAAGGTTTTGAAGGGGCTGGAAGTTCTTGATGCAGTTCAACCTGACCTCAACAATATCAACACTCCGTGTAAACTAATTTCAACCATTACTATACGCTACACTTCCTCCCATGGTCTATTTAGCTTTCTCCTTTTGACATCAACAACATTTTGTGAAGAATTTGCACTACCCAACAGTTGTTACATCACTTCTATAGCACAAGCATGCAGCATCCACAACCAAAATAGGACTTTGTGGACCAGATGGAATTGAAGCACTTGCTTCTTTAATAGACCCACCACTAATCTTTAACAAATCATGAATTAGTTGAATACAGTTGAGCATTCTTTCCTGTAAACACCAAAAAATCATCAGTTAAAAAAAAATCTTCTTAATTGTTATTTATTGCCAAAAAAAAAAAAAAGGGTCTAGACGTTAAACTCATGAATTTGTAATTATCTACAGGTATACAAATTGAGTCAATTATCATAATTGGTTATGAATGTATTAACATTGTGCCTCAATTGGCCATATAAAGAGTAATGAAACTCTAAAGCAAAATCATTTATCTTTAGCTTTATTGGTTTTGGACCACTAAGGCATCAATTTACCTTTTATACATGTTGAGTGAGAACATAAATTGTTTGCTCAGGGACCACTGTTTTAATTTTTCCCACAACAGCTATGGCCACTGCTGCTACTATCTCAGAAGGCCTAAATTCCAAGAAGTCAATTCCTGCATTTGATCTCCACCCACTAAAAACATCGCCCTCTTTCAAATATCTCAATCACAACTGTTACAACTGCACAGAAAAATTATTATAGGCTAGTACATTATAAAAAATTACTCATCCATCTCAAAAAAAAAAAAAAAAAAAAAAAAAAAAAAAAAATCCGTTATTTTTTTTTAGGATATCTTAAAATAATTATCCGCTCTAAAAATAGACACAACATGAAAAACAAAATTGAAAAAAAATTAATTAACAAATACATAAAAGTAATCAAAGAAAAGACTTAACCTGCTTTGTCATTTAAAAGACTCAAATTTGAGTATAAATTAAGTATATATGTAAATATTTTCTTGTAAAAAAGAAAAAGCATATTCATAATATTTTAAATCACAGTTTGAATTTAGCGCTAAACTAATTAAAAAAGATAAACAATAAATTATTGAAATTAGGAATTTCTTACTTGAACCTAAATAATTCAATAAATTAATAAATTTAGCCAACTCTAACCCTATGTTTGGAATGATGGAAAATAAGAGGATAAAAAATAAGAAAGGAAAATAAAGGAAGAAAATAACTTTACTTTGTTTAGATATGGAAAGAAAATAAAGGGAGGAAGAAAAATAACACTTATTTTCCTTTAAATATTTTCTCTCCAAAATGGAGAGAGAAAGAAAAATTGTAATGATAAAATACAAATTCAAATTTAAATTTAAACTCAATAGATGAAATATTAAAATAATAATATAAATTTATATATTTTCTTCCTCCCATGTATTTTTAGCTTTCCAAACAAGAGAAAATAAAGTTATTTTCATTCATTTCTCCTTTTATTTTCCTTCAATCCAAACAATAAGAAAGAAAATAAAGAGAGTAAAATTTTCATATTTTTCTCTCTTATTTTCTTTCGTCCCTCAATTTTACTCCCTAACATAAGGGTAAAGCGAAATCATCATTTATCTTCCCCTTTATTGGTTTTGGACCACTACTGCATTAATTTACCTTTTGTTCATGTTGAGTGAGAACAGAAATTGCTTGCTCAGCAACCACTGTTTTGATTTCCCCCACAACAACTATGGCCACTACTGCTGCTATCTCAGAAGGCCTAAATTCCAAGAAGTCAATTTCTGCATTCAATTCCCACCCACCAAAAACATTAGTCACCCTTTCTCAAATATCTCAATTACAACTGTTACAACTGCACAGAGAAGTTATTATAGGCTAGTACATTACAAAACATTAAAATTTTGTATGTAAAAGAGAGAGCGAGAGAGAGAGAGACCTTTACCCTTTGTTTGGGAAAGTAGTAAGGAGGGGAGAGAAAATAAGGGGGGAGAAAATGAGGGTGGTGAAAATGAGGGGGAGAAAATATAAAATCTCTTGTTTTGTTTGGAAAGAAAAGAAAATTGAGGAAGAGAAAATGAAAAGAAAATATTATTTTTATTTAAAAAATAATAAAAGAAAATTTTGAATTTTGAAATTATGTTTTTACCCTTCAATCAAAAGAGGTTATTTATTTATTTATTTTTTTTATAATAATATTTTGAAGAACAAAAATGTAATTTACATACATTTTCTCCTCACTTTCTCCTTAAAATGAGGAGAGAAGTTTTGGTGGACCCAAGAGATTTAAAATCACCTCATAATCTTCTCTCCTCTCTTTCTCCTACTTTTCCAAACAAGAGAAATTTACATTTTCTCCTTCATTTCTCTCCCCTCTCTTTCTCCCCCCTCACTTTCATCCTTTCCCAAACACAGAGGGTTAATACTCTGAGATATGAGTATACCTGTTCGTGGGTCGGGCAGCGAATTTCAATTAGTGAAAAAATTGCGGGCCGACCGGGCTGGGCCTTTGAAAAATTAAACATTTTTCAAACCCAAGCTCGGCCCATGAACAAGTATAGATATGAGAGAGAAGAGACATAGGGCAGTAGAGTCATTTAGGAGTTTGTTAGTGTGAAAAGAAGAAGAAGAAGCTTCTAATGTTAAAGTCAATAACATACAGTAGCATGTGCATTGCCAACCAAGTCCTCCTCTATCTACACGTTTTGGATAACAAGTCTTCCACCAATCAAGCCTTCAATGGAGCCTTGAAATGTGCCTCTTCCTTCTATAAATATCATTGTAACAAACCTTATAAAGAGATAGCGATATTAATATATTTAGCTCTTCAATGTTTAGTCTCTGTCTCAGAACCTCAATGTGATACCATGTTAATTTAAATACTAAAACAGAGACTAAACATTGAAGAGCTAAATATATTAATATCTCTATATCTTTACAAGGTTTGTTACAATGATATTTATAGAAGGAAGAGGCACATTTCAAGGCTTTATTGAAGGCTTGATTGGTGGAAGACTTGTTGTCCAAAATGTGCAGATGGAGGAGGACTTGGCTAGCAATACACATACTGCTGTATATGTTGTTGACTTTAACATTAGAAGCTTCTTCTTCTTCTTTTCACACTAATACCCCCCCTCAAACTCAAGGTGATATCATAGATGCCATCTTGAGTTTGCTCAGTAGACTTGAAAAATGATTTGAAGCAGAAAACAGAATACATATTAAAAAGGCTAGTTAAACAGATTGAAAATAGAAAATAAAGACATACCAACTGATAAGCGTAGTAGAATGGAAAAATAAATTTGAAAAAAAAATTCCATGAAGACAGAAGATAGAATGTCTGATTCCTCAATTTTAAAGAGTATGGAATTGAAAAACATAACCAGAGTCGAAATCTAGTAACATAAACTGAAAACTAGTGACAGAGTCGAAATCTGGTAAAACAGATCAGGTTTTGACACGTGGCGAAACACGTGGCAACAGGAGTAGCCATATTAATAGCAGAGTATAGACAAAATATGTGGCGAAACACGTGAAGATAGGAGACAAAGTCTGAAATTGCTAAAATAGATACCATAAATGGCTTTAGAAGGCCAAAAAATTAATTCATAGGGCCCAAAAGAGGAGATAAATTCAGAAATTGGTAAAGCAGACACTAAAAATGGATTCAGGAAGGGCAAATATGGATTCAAAAGGCCCAAAATAGAAGATTGAGTCACAAAATGATAAAATAGAGATCGAAAATAGGTTCAGAGGATTCAAAAATTTCAAAAACCAGTCTTGGTTCATATAGAACCGGTCAAAAAAGGGTCGAACCAGCCAGTCAAAGAAACATAGAAAATTGATGTAGAGTCAAAAACAGACAAAAAGAAGCAGAATTTTGCAAAATGGACAGCAAAATTGAATTCAAAAGGTCTAAAAACCTTAGAAATCCATCTGAATTTGTTGAAAATCGGATAAAAAATATTGAACTGGTTGGTCAAAGCAAATTGAATCGGTTTGGTCAGACAGAGAATCAGATTGCGGATCAGAACGAATTCGGGTCAGGTCAGAACGAATTGGGCTGGCGGATTGGGTCGGGTAGGTGTGCTGATTGGGTTGGGCCTTTTGAATGGGTTTGGATGATGTGCATCAATTTCAGTTTTATCGTCGCCTTCATCGGCTTTAACAGTAATCTAATCAGACAATTCATAGCTATGTTTCTGAACTTCAAATTATCTGGGATCAATTATCCACTTGTGATCCTGAATGGTCTGACCCTGCCTATGCTAAGCCTTTTTTGGATTTCCGCGACCGTCAACGTATTTGGCATCTACTTATGACTATTCATCCAAAATTTAAATCTGTTAGTGCTTCGTTTCTACATCGTACTCCATTATCCAAATTGGATGTTGTAATCATATAATTGCTTTCTGAGGAAACTTGTCTCCATACACTTCATACAGAGTGATCTTTGCCATCATTAGATGTCATTCTTGCCATTCCACCTGGTTCTTCTACATAGGTATCTCAGAATACTGTTGCTCTGGCTACTTCTACAGGGTTCCTCGCACTATCTTTTGTAATTACTGCAAGAAACCCGGACATAAAATAGCAGATTGTCGCAAACGACCTCAAAATCGACAATCTTCTGGATCTAGCACTCTCAACCATCCCTCTCCAAGTACTTATAAACCTAGCCGCTCTCTCACCACTGCTGCTGCTGTTGAAGAATCTTCTGCTACTACCTCTCCTAATTCACTTTACAGGACATTCAGACCATTCTCCAATAAATACAGACTCTCTCTAGTGTGTCTTCTTCATCTGTCCTTTCTGTTACCCCAGGTACAACTTCTTCATGATTTTTTGATTCTGCATGTTGCAATCACATGACATCTAATCAGTCCTTATTTTCTTTTATGTCTGTACCCACTTTTCCACCTATTGTTCATTCTGCTGACAACTCTGTTCTATCTGTTCCTAAAATTGACACTATTTCCACGTCTAATCTATCTTTGTCTAATACCTTCCTTGTTCCTAAACTATCATTAAATCTTATTTATGTTGGTCAACTATGTGAACTTGATTTTGACTTACATTTCTCGAGTAATGATTGTACTGTGCAGGATCCACGGACGAAGGAAATCTTTGGGACAGGGCGTAAAGTGGGCGGACTGTTTGAGCTCAAATCTCTTCATTTACCATCTAATAATGTTGCTGCAGCTGTATCTTCTACTATTTGGCATTCCCGTTTGGGACATGTCTCTAGTTCTAGGCTTAAAACGTTAATTTCTACTGGTCATTTAAGTGATGTCAATAATGAACATTTTGATTGTGTTCCTTGTCAGTTATCTAAAAATCATGCCTTGCCATTTAATTCAAGTACTACTACTTCTAATGCACCTTTTGATTTGCTACACTCTGATGTTTGGGGACCAGCCCCCCATCCTACTATGGGTGGTTCTCGTTACTTTGTCATTTTTGTTGATGATTTTTCATACTATACATGGATATATTTTTTGAAAAACATATCTGAAATACCTCAAATTTATATGCAATTTTCTTCCATGGTAAAAACTCAATTTTCTTGTTAAATTAAAACTCTTCGTACTGACAATGCTATGGAATATAAAGAATATGTTTTATCTGAATTTTTTATCTCAAAATGGAACCATTGTACATAGATCTTGTCCAGGAACATCTCAACAAAATGGTTGAGCATAATGCAAACACAGACATATTCTAGATACTGTCATAGCCCTTCTTTTTTTTTCCTCATGTCTAGAATCTTTTTGAGGAGAAGCTGCTCTCATTGTCGTATACACCATTAACAAAATTTTCACTTCCACCATTGGTAATGTTTCTCCTCATAAACAACTCTATGGTCATGCACTTGATTATCAGTTTTTTCGTGTCTTTGGCAGTGCACATTTTGTTCTTCTTCAGCCTCATGAACATACAAAATTAGAATCATGAGCTATATTATGTTACTTCTTGGGATATGGAATTGAACATAAGGGTTATCATTGTTGGGATCCTCTTTCTCGGCGTCTTCATATTTCTCGTCATGTTACCTTCTGGGAACATAAAATGTTTTCCAGTCTTTCATCCTTTAAAGTTTAGAATATTTCTTCTTCTTTTTTGATAGACCCTTGTATTATTTTTCCTGACGATTCTTATACAGAACAGCTTAGCTCAGACAATGTTGGCCCCTCTACACTTGCTCCTACATACTCTCCATCGTCTCAGGATCCTGGCCATCCAACATTTATTGCCTCATCACCTCATCCACCACCTGCTCCTTCCTCTCCTCATCGCAGCACTCGCGTAAGGCAACCTCTTGTTACTCTCCAAAATTATCATTGTTATTCTACCATTATTTCCCTCTATGAACCCAAAAATTATCGTGAAGCTAGTACTAACCCTCTCTGGCAGAAAGCTATGGCAGAAGAACTTTAGGCTCTTACACATACTCATACTTGGGATATGGTACAGTTAGCACTAGGAAAGTCCATCATTGGTTCTGTGAGGCCTCGCCCGAGCACCATTCCGATCCGCTAGAGGGGGGATCGAAATGCTCATTCGAGTCTGGTCTCACGAATGGAACCCTCGGGTTCGGATTGTTTGATTTCTGAAAATTTGACTTTGGGAGTCACCACCTTAATTTATTTTTAATTGGAAAAAGTTTAAGGAAAAAACTCATTTTATGACTCCAAGTTATTGTCCAATGAAAAAGCACACTAGCCTCGATTACCAAAGAGGATTCGGGGACTAGGTTTTCGGTTTATTTTAATTAGAAAACAAGTTTGGCAAGTTTAATATACGATGACTTAAAATGAATTTCATGAACATTAATAATGAATGTACATTTATGAATGAATTAAAGCAATAAAGTAAATGAAAGCGATAAAGAAATTAAAACAAATATTAACTTTACAAAATAAACCCAAAATAGGGGATACTTTCTCTAGCCCTTATGGGATTCTAGGAAAGCAACACATTCCCCAAAT